>JALBCR010001903.1:0-232798 GCA_030710515.1 Abscondita cerata
CTCGAAGTTATTTATTTCGTTCATGTTACGTATTGCTAATGAAAATTAAGCAAACCCTAATATATGCATCAATCTTCATTCGTCTGTAATACTGAACTTAAAATTAAATTTTAAAATTATATTAGTACGTGCATTAATTTTAATTATTATTTTCACTTTCATTGCAATAAAACAATATAAATTCGATGACTGACAGTATTTTCATTTCTCGTTCACCTTGAGTTGATCTGTGCTCGATCACTTGATACCGATGAACAGGCTCGAAGTTCCGCTTCCAGCAAGCTTTCTACGGGCGTTGCTTGTTCCTAACGACGACGACTCGACTGGGGTTGGATGCCTTCTTCAGCTAGGTCGTTCTGCCACCAACACTTCTACTTCGGGGATGCTTGGCCGTTTGGAGACGTTAGGTTAAGGTGTAATCTTCTTTGCGACAAAATGTAGATACACACGAAAATTAGGGTAGCCTAATTTCTTCACAAATCCGACACGACTGCGCGAATTTTGTTCGTTTAACGTCAAAATTAGTTTTTTAAAAATTACAATTTATTGCAAAGGATTATATTTGACGGAGTTCAATATGTTTCTTCTACAAAAGATAACTATAATACTAAACTTAGAAATTAAATAAATAAGCGTTATAATTAAAATAGATAAAATACAATTCTAGAGGAAATGCATCAGCACTAGATAAATGTGTCTACTATTTATCTATTGCTGAATATTCTAATTTTATTGTACATAAGGACTGAGAGCGAAAACATTAACATTGAAAAACTTGCATAACTTTTTATACCATATAATTTTTTACAAAGTTTTGATACAGTAGGCGTTGAAATAGTTGTTTTATTTTTATTGAGTCAAATTGTGTTCACAATGGCAAAGTAGTGGAAGTACATAGATTAATCATTAAAAATTTGTTGAGAATCCACAATGGTCAGTCGTTCGCATTGCAAAGGAGGCAAAAGCTTGCAGGCAAGTGGCAGCAAAAGTCATCAAGCGGTACAAGGAAGACTTTACCATAACACGGAAACCAGGAAGTGAACGACTAGAGGGTTTTCATTCACCAAAAAGGTGCAAAAGGCAATATCTGCGATGGTTAAGAATCCGCTGATATCGAACCGGAAATTAGCTGCAAAAGTCGACTTGTCGGAAAAGACAATTCGAAAAATAAAAAAAAAGAGTAGATTTAAGTCCTACAAAGTTCAAACAACTCCAGATCGTAATGCGGAGAAAAACATTGAAGCCAAGAAACGAGCCGGAAAGTTGAGAGCAGATTTTTCCAAAAACGTCAATATTGCGTGATGGACGATGAGACTTATGTCCTCGCCGATTTTTCTCAACTACCTGGTCAGGAGTTTTATGTTTCCTGTGGACGAGGAAATGTTCTAAGAAGTTTAGAACTAAAATAAAGTCCAAGTTTCCAAAAAATATCTCGTTTGGCAGGCGATTTGTAGCTGCGGTGAAAGAAGGCAATATTTCATAACAAATGGAACAATTAACTCCGATATTTACACGAAGGAGTGTCTCCAAAAAGATTGCGGCCTTTTCTGAGTAAACATAAGGTATCCACATTTTTTTGGCCGAATTTAGCTTCGTGCCATTACAGTAAGCAGACAAAAAATGGTACGAAGAGAATCATGTCGATTTTGTACCCAGGAGGCTAACCCACCAAATTGCCCTGAGCTTCGCCCAATCGAGCGGTACTGGGCTTTGGTGAAAAGAAGCTTGAAGCAGACAAAAAAGGCTACAAAATCCATTGAAAGTTTTAGAAAAATGTGGACCGTAGCGACCAAGAAAGTGTCAAGTACCACCATAAAAGCCATGATGGAGACCATTCTCGACAAGCTCAAAATTTTTTATGACGATATTTCGGATTGATTTTTGTTTTTTCTCAATTTTTATATAATAAATAACCTATCCAAAACTAAATTAGTTAAGCAAGTTTTTCAATGTTAATGTTTTTTTGCCCTCAGTCCTTAATTGACGGACCTTATATCAATTGGCATCTGCTACACTTTCGGATTAAAATATCAATTCATTTCACATACAACAAAGAGGTCATCATATCTCTTAAATGATTTATAATACTATAGTAATTTCTGTTTAGCAAGCTATAATTTGTGGAAATGAAATGAAGACTATAGTTTGTTTGCATCCTGTTGGTGGGAGTAAATATTTTTAAGTTCACTTTGACACTAAGAATGAATGTGTACCTGCGATCAACATTTATAACAATTTTAGAATGTACGTAAAAGGCAAATCTAGAATAAATGTAAATGGAGAACACCGAGGAGTACATAAGTCATCTAAGAATTGCAGATGACATTACTTATAAGTTACTGCACAGAACTATTAAAAGGCAATTTTTCATAATAAGTCGGCGTAACATGAACTCATAATAAATCTGGTGCTAAATCCAAATATATTAATTGGTGGCAATAATGTTATAAACCATCAATATGTTTCATCTTTTCAATTTTCACCTAATGAAGATGAATATAACAAACGAGTAATCATTTTGTGGAACTAATAAAGAATTTGAATATACTTGTAAAAGTATTGGCCAAGGACATCATTTTTTATTTCTTTCGATATACATAATGGGCAATAAAAATCATTCTTGGGTGAAGGCAAGCCTTAGAAAATAGATAAGAGTTATTAAATTGTTCTATATTGCGTACAACAAATTTGTGCTTCTTAGGAACACTACAAGCCGTTTAATATAATCCAAAACGTACAAAAAATTAAATACTTACACTATGCTCTTACTTAAAATGGACAAAAGACGTTGACAAATCAATTTAATTAAAATTAATGTAATACGTTGTGGTGATATTAACATTGTTCTCATTTTATTATTATACACCGTGTCCCCACGTAAGGCGACCATTAAACCTTTATGGAGATTAAATCGTTTTGATTTTTTGATACACCGGAAGTCTTCGTTATTTTAAACAAAACACCCTATAAATTCTGTAAAACGATGATACCATGTTTGCTTATTCCAAATCTAAGCGTTTTTTGCGTTATTCAATTTTTTCAAAATTTTTAGACGCTTGTAGACAGTTTCTTAAAGTCGCCTATCTCAGGTAATATTTTAATTAGATACTTGAAATTTTAGGATGAGGTACTTTTAGTAAACAAGCACATTTAAATCGTTTGTTGTACAGGTTGTTTCAAAATTATTTGTAAAATTAAATATTTTAAACTTGAAAAACTTATTTATTTTCATAGAACTCCTTGTATATTTTTATGTAATTTTATTCAGAAAATTATTCTGCACCAATCTGTATTAGCATTCCCTATAGCTATCTCTTGTCAGTTTAGAACAAATTGAAATTAAAGTATTAAATGTTTACATACTATTATTTTAATTTTATTTTACATTTTTTATTTATTTTTTAATAGTATTATTGTATTAAAGAAAACAAAGAAAAATAATTTACATACTAATTAAAGATGTTCAAAAGAGATTGTTAATATGTTTAGAAGCTAATGGGGGCATCTTGAACATTTGTTAAAATGTTTTTTTAAAGTAATATCTTTTAGTTAGTATGTACCTTATTTTCATTGCTTTCTTTAATACAATAATTCTATTATTTTGAAAGATTTAGTACATTTCGGCATACTAATACAAAAAATACAAAATAAAATAATATCATGTAAACGTTTCAATTGTAAAACATATCATTTGGAAAATAATTTTGAAACACCCTGTATAACAAAAAGATTTAAATGTGAATGTCTGTTAAAAGTACAACTATTTTAGTACCTCATCCAAAAATTCTAAGTATCTGATTAAAATAGTAACCTGAGATAGGCGACTTGAAGAATTGTTCTACAGGCGACTAAAAATTGAATAATGCAAAAACGGTTAGAATACGTTGGCAGAATTTTATGTTGAATATAGAATTTAAATAATATATAGGTGTGTTTAATAATATTTTTCGTTTTCGAGATTTTACAAAAAAAATAATTTTTTGGATTTTTATTTTTCGTATTTTTTGCGTTTATTTTTAAATTATTAAAAATCTAAAAAACACTTTTTACTAACACTTTTAGACCATTTCATCTCGGAGAAACCATCAACAACTTTATTTTTTATATGGCCGCATACAAAAAACACCTTGTATTTGGTAGTGTTTTTTATTACAAATTACAATGTATCACACGTAATTGGTTAGAATCTAATATTGTAAAAATAGTTTAAATTGCTCAACTTTTTGTAATTTGAGCGCTCTTGTATCTTTTACCATTTTCAAGATCATCATGCTGTTCATTTTTATCTTGGACACGGTGTATAGTAGTATTCGTGTTAGGTACTTGTTATCTTATTATTTTTATAGCAATAAGAATTTTGAAAAATGTTTTCTTCTGATTAGTGACACCATTTGTGACAAAACATACATCAACAGAATAATAATGTGGATTATTGCAAAGGAATTTATTAACTTTAAGGTTGTAAATCATTAAAAAACCTAATAGGTAAATTGTTTGATTACAGCTAGATGCGTTCAATTACGTATTTTACGTAAGTTGTATACTTCAATCGGACTATATTAAATTTTGGTTTTGGTTTATTTTAATAACTTTTTATTTCTAAATCATTCATTTGACAACTCTCATTATTATCCTAATTACGAATTTTTGTCATTAAATGTGTCATTAATTAGTGGAAACCGAAAATTTGAATTACGTATAATTTTTACTATGAAAATCCCTAGATCCACACTTTTTTCAGCGAAAAATCAGGGAAAACAACCCCCTAATTAACACCCTTATTAAAATTAAATCTTTCCCTTTTGCAACTCTTTTTATTTAGATATCATCTATACTTTTGTAAGATTGATTGGTTTAAAATGCATAATTTTGAAAAAATTAGAACTAAAAAATAATAAACGAATTTCTGCAATTTCTCTTCCAAATAAGTCCAAAACTACTGGAGATCCCCAAAAAATTAATTAATATTAAATTGTAGCTTTAAATTTCAAACATTTAGTAATACATCTACAATAACAATAACAAAACATCTACACTCTGTTCTACAGAGGAAATAGTAAACAAGGCAGTAAAGGAATAGATTTCATGGTGCAAAAAAATATGAAAGAAAGAAAATTAGAATTCAGAAAAGAAGTTAGAAAAGAACTGCAAGTCAATTTCAAAGCACGACAGCCTTGTAATAATTGCAGACTTTAATGCTCAGGTGGAGAAATAAGAACATATGAAGCTAATAAAAGAGAAAGAAACAGCACACAAAAAGACGAATAAAAATGAAATGAGGGTGGACAATCTGGCAACTAGAATGGAGATGATAATAGCCACCACTAAATTCAAGCATAAAAACGGCGTAAGATTACATGTGTAGTTCCAGGAAGAAACACAGGAAACAAATACTTACTGATAATAACCAAGATGAAATAAGAAAGATCGAAAAAAGAGTAAAGTAAAGAGGAAAACATGGGAAGTTGAGAAGATAAAGGAGATGCACTGGCAATACGGAAAAGAAATGGAAAAACAGGTATCCACATACAGTGACAAAGAATATAAATGGTACCAAAAGAATAAGAAAAAGTGCACAAAACTTGTAAAAAGAAAAAAGAGAAATGACACAATGGAACAACTAGAAAAAATAATAAGAACAACGTTATAATTTATAGGCATATTAAAAGGCAAGCAAGGTAAATATTTAAGGAGGAGAGTAGCTAAAGCATTTTGAAAACCTGCTGTAATTACAACGTCTTGATACGGAAATAAGAAAAGATGAGGAGAATAAATAATTAAAAATGACAAACCAAATGCCACCAACAGAATAAGATTTTGAGAAAGTGGTCGCAGAAGGAATATATAGTATAGTATACGAAATGATCAAATATGGAGGAAACCAGCTAAAGTAAAGATTATTCAAGCTAATTACTTAAATATGGAAAATGTGCACATGCCTAGTAAATGGAAAAGTGGAATAATAGTGTCTACACTATAAAAAGGAGATCCAAATTACAGACGAATACGACTTCTAAATGTAGCATATCAAATCTTGTCCCCAGTAATAAATAAAAGCTGATGTTATGCACAGAACACAAAATTGAGATTACCAACAAGATTCAGGATCAGATTCATTCAGATCAACCTTAGACGCGATACACATTGAAAGTTAAATAATTGAGAGAGCATTTGATAGATTAAAGCGAGAAGTTATGGTACAAGTTTTGAAAAAAATGGAAATACCCCAAAATATAATACGGCTTATTAAAAATGACTATGAAAGAGTCAACAGCAGTAATGCTAACAGAATTTGAAATAACAAAAGGTTTCAAAATTAGCGTAGGAACAAGACAAGGAGACGGGCTGTCACCAACGCTGTTCAGTTTAACGTTTGAGGCAATAATTAGGGACTGCAATCTCAGGGGAACGATCAATACCAAATCTCAACAAATAGTGGCATATGCGAATGACCTCGTGATTATAGCAACGAGCAGAAGTAGTAAAAATTGAAAAGGAAGCCGGCAGAGGACTGAAAATTAACCTAGAGAAAAACAAAATAAGTGGAGATAAACAGAAACGATCCACAAACCACGCACAAAAAGTAAATATAAGGAATCTGCAGTTTGATGTGGTCGAAGACTTCAAAAAACTTGGAAGCCATAATTAATAATAAAACCGAAGAAAGCAAAAGATAGAGTAAAAGAATACAATCAAACGCCAGAACCTACTATTAATATAAAACTGTGATGAAAGATATAAACATAGGTAGGGGCACCAAAATAAGAGTGTAGATATAAAGAAGCAATCAGTCATGTATGGAATGGAAATGATGACCATAAATACGCAGGTGCAGGACAAATTAAAGATTTTTGAAAGAAAAATGATAAAAGAAGAATCTCTAATAGCAAGAAAATATCTGAAGGGGTATTTCGAAGATTAATGAAGTCTAAGGTAATAACAGTACTGAGAGGGAAAGATATCATTAAAATAATAAAAGTACAAAGAATGCGCTGGTACGGACACTTAAAAAGTGATTAAAGGCATATTAGACTTGGGAACACATAGATGGAATGAGCAGATACCGACCGGAAAACTTGGAAGAAGATAACAGAAGACAAACAACAAGATAACAAAGGAGTTGTTCGACGTCAAAGAGGAGAATTGTGGATAAGAACGGGAAAAGTGTGGATCCTGGCCTAGGCGAACGATTTAGTAGTAATAGCGAAGGACGTAAAGGAAATGAAGAAAGTGATAAGAAGATATTTAAAAAGAAAATGACTTAATGACAAACGTAAGAAACACAAACATGTTTCCAGAAAAAAGTTGGAGGAAAAAGAATAATAGGAACAGTAGAATCCAAATTAACGAAACTACCTAGGGTATAAGGTACATTAAGAAACAAGGACGTACAGTACATAAGAAAGTTAGCACAAAAAGGAAATAACGCAAAGAATGAAAATAAACATTGACGGAAAATGAGTAGAGAAAATGTAGAATGTGTTGTAGAAGGGTAGAAGTCCACATGATATGAGAATGTAAAGAGCTAAGAGAAATAATTTGGTATTACTGCGCACAATAAAATGCTTGTTGTGGTGGTATCACTACAACGTGTCGACAAACAGCAACATATACAATAAGAGAAAAAGAGAATAATTGCATGGTTCAGATGCGAAACAACGAGAACATAAACGAGTGGTGGATAGATGAAGATAGATAGCGCAAATTCTGGGAAGAGGGATGGAGGATATATGAAAGAAGAATGCAACGAACTAAGAACGGAAAATAAAGAAAGGGCCATTGCTGGGAGAATGGTTGAAGGAACTGGTGGAAAGAAGGGAGAAAATTGAGGGGGAAATAATTGAGATATGTATGTAAATTTGAGCCGGTGTTGTGTCATGGGCATTTCTCATGTTTTAACATTGCGTCTTATAAAAGTTAAATACTCAACCAACTAACAATACTAAACTTTACCATGACTTTCATGAAAATTTCCTCTGCAAATCAGGCAAGGGAAATAGTGGCGTTTGTGATACCAATTAGTCAAGGATATTTATGAATACAAAGTAAAAGGTTATATTGATGTTTTAAAAAATATATATTTCATAACAACTGCCTGGATTGCAACTACATATATTTTTAATTATAATTAACAGTGACAATGAAATAGAGATGAATTGTGTATGACGTTTTTTGTAATGTCCATTCGATCTTTCCATTCAAGCCGAAGAACAGTAAATTTACAATGCAAACCAATTATATCTTGTAATTTGGTGTTTTAACAAACAAGTCATTTTGTGAGAAGGGTTTTTTAAATCGTTGTTCTTTCCTATGTAATAGAATTGAATCACTTTGGTTTTACCTTCGTATAAATGGTCGATTTTTTGTGATTAGAGTGTTGCAACTTTTTTGTGTTTTCCTTTAAATAAGTTTTGACCTATTTAATTGCTGATATAGTCCAGGCAATAATGGGGGTTTCTATTTTCAAAGGTCGGAAAAGAAAGAATTTAGTGGGATAGTAGACATAGGTCCCTGATAGTACACCTGAGTTTGTGCAAATTCAGGGAACCTATGTCTACTATCCACCAAGTCTTCAAATTATTTCTTGGACTATTAGTGCTGTGCGATTTCTTTTGCGTATTCTTAAACATGGCGAGCAAAGTTACGCTTTTGATAATTCGTATAACCTTATTTATATTACCATGTTACTATTAGAAGGCAGTCGATACACAAGTTTCTGTTGAAGAACCCAGCACTACTAATTTGCGAATTTAAGAAGTAGTACCGGTAGTACTAGTAATGGTAATAGTAGTGATGAAGACGCACCATTGAGTCCAACTATGATAATTTAGGATAATTTAACACACCCGCTTAATCAATTTTTTCTAACTTATTAATCAAAGCGTAATTTTGGTCAAAAGTATTTTGTGATTGTATGATGTGCAGCCTATCCCCTGAACTTTTATATAAAAAGAAGAACAAATTTTAACAAATATTTGTTTCTTCACATTTTATTTAATGAATTGTTTTGCAAGATAACGTATTAGTCAAACGCAACTATTATTTAAGAATATTTGAATTGCATTAATTAAAAGAACGGTTTTCAAAAGTTTTTTCTAAATTTTATTTAAACATAATGTTAAAATTTTGGATTTTTCAACATGATCACAATCAAAAACAAAAAATTAATAACGAACAGGATTAAGTATAGGATTTTTTGTGAGCCCATTAAACACATGTATGCAAAAATTTTAATAGTAGCAAATTCTTATTAAACATATTCACACAATACAGCATTTAAAGATATAAAAGCACATATCTTCCAAAATATTCTAATTAAAAAAGTTGTGTAAATGTAAACTAGGTGAACATCGAAGGCGTGCTACTTCATATTGTGTTGTGGCGCCGAGAGGAATTCCGTCTCAGTCTATTGAGTCGCAAGTCTTTGCCGCAGACTACTGTTTCATGTTATATGTTTTGGTTGTTTTCGAAGTTGTTTCTTTAACGAATTTTCTTTTCTTTTTCTTTCTAGTGTCCGCTTTGATATTTTTCCGGTGCTAAGTATTTAAATTCTACACTATAAGTACTTACAGAACGTAATTGTTCATATTATGATTTGTGCAGGTGTGTGTAATTGTGAGACATTTGATAAACTGTAAAAATTGGGGTAAAAAGCAATATTACATCGACGTAAAGAAGAAAAAACACTTGAGGAACAGCTTTCTAAAATAAAGTCTGATATATCGAACTGCCCTCACCATGTTTTTGGAAATCATGAAAACAGCGACAAATATTTTTGTACGAGTGGCAAGGAAGGAGAAAAGAATTTTACACCAGACTTTGTGGAATGTGGGATAATGGACGAAATATTGTCTTGTGGGAACAGGCTACAACAGAATGCATTCAGTTTATTACTAAATATGAACAATAATACTGCAGAATGTTATAATTCTGTTGTGGCCAAATTTGTTGGGGGTAAACGGGTAAATTTTAGTATCAAAAATAGTTACGACACACGATGTCGAGCTGCGGCTCTTCAATTTAACGAGCACGAAAATTTTATATCAAAGCTATATAAAAATTACAGAAAAAATCCCGGAAAATATACCAAGTTGTATATCGAAAAATGAGGAAAAGGCGAATGTACAGAAAATCAAGAAAACAACTTTTTCCGTCGATGGGCAAAAAGAAGAATATAACTACTGCAGATGCTGATGAAGATTACGGAGCGGTTGAAGAATTAAGTCCTGCATCAACGGAACGGAAAAGGAAGACCTGCTACGTCTAATATCCACTTCTGATGTTAAAGAATTAGAGATAAAGACAAGGGGACAATGTAGCAATCCCTTGTGGAAAACCGAAAGAATGTATAGACTCACAGCATCTAATTTCGGAGCAGTTTGCAAGCTAAGAAAGAGTACTGATCCGAAAACGTATTCTGAGTTCTGGATTTAGTGGATCTGCGGCTACCAAATGGGGTATTGATCACGAACCCATTGCAAAGAAAAAATTTACTGAACGTGTTGGTATTACTGAGGATGTTATTGAATGTGACCTTTATGTGGATCCAAATTTTCCACATTTAGGAGCTAGTCCAGATGGTCTGTTACCAGGAGGAGACATTTTAGAAATAAAGTGTCCCTTTTCTAGCAGGCACATGTCTCCAGAAGAAGGAGTTGCCCAGAAAAAATAAAATTTTTAGAAAAATCTTTAGATGGGAACAACAAACTAAAACGACAAGACAAATATTACAACCAAGTACAAGGGCAGTTGGCAATTAGTGGTGCCGACTTTGCTACTTTGTTGTATGGACACCATTTGGAATTTTGGTTGATAAAGTAAGATGAATTTAGTTTTCCAAAATTTTGGACTACGTATAAATATACTTTATGGAAAAACTAACAATAATATTTTTGCAAATTGCACGAGATGAAGAATTTTGGAAAAATATGTTGCCAAAACTAAATTGTTTTATAATGAAGTTATGATACCGGAAATATTAAAAAATAAATTTTAATTGATCAGGTTGTCCGGTCCCTTTATATGTGGAAAAGTTCGACAAATTGGTTTCAAAACTTTTAGATTTTTCATTTCATTTTTCTGATTATACTCGGTTGGCCACGGAACATGAAGATATTGATAGCTTTGACAGGTGCCAATTACTGTTATTTCGTAGTTTAGACGCCTATTGTATTAACAATATCTCCAAAAGTATTCATTATAGAAAAAAAGCGTTTACCGCAGAAAACTCCACATCGCGCCGTTTAGCGAAAATAAAATTGCGTTTTACAAAAAAATTGTTTAAACAAAAGCTATAGACAATAAAATTTCCAACAACTTTTCTCCTTGAACTTTTTGTAAATATGATATTGGTGGAGATATTGTTACAACAATTATATCACGTAATTGTTATATCTCAGTAATTACTTATCGGATCAAAAGTTTAAATAAAATTGTGTATAATTAAATTATAAACAACTTTTATTTGAAACAAAAACTGTGTAACATGAATATTTTTCTAAATATTTACAAAAATTCGAAAATCTGTGTAGGTTAACGACCCTTTTGGTTACATATAATATGCCCAAAAGTCAGATTTACAGAATTATAAATAAGGCCCGTGTACAAAGTTATTTGAACAATTACCATACCAATGCGTTTTCGTTTATAAAGGTTGTTAGAAAGTTTTGCATTATGTAATTATAATTGTAGTTTAGATGTTTCAGCAAAAGCATTGTGCTTATAGTTGCGGCTGCTGTAGTACACTTTAGTAAAATATTTCTGCACCTAATTAAAACTAAATTATTACATATTATGTAAATGGTGCCGTTCTAGATTTATATATTTTCCATTTCCCTATACTGTAATTAGTCGGCATCTTTGCCGAAATTTTATCAATTATTATTTTCTACAAATAAAGTTATGTATGTGATAATGTTTTTTATGGTATTATATTTAGGGCACAATCACAGACAGTTGGGCCCGAACTCGTCGTCAATTGTTCGTAAGTAAGCATTTTTTAACTACACGTGGACTTGATTGACATGCGTCTCTGCCTGCTAGCCATAACATTCAGCCAATGGCATACAACAATTAGCCCATAAATTAGAGAATTTACCGAGTGAAGCAATTAATTGCTATTGTTCTTTGTCTGACTTTCTCACTAGAATCTCAAACTCTGAAACCGTATGTCTTTTCTTCAATGTCTGCAGTAACTTGAAGAAAAGTGTGAAATCCCCCTTAATCAATTATGTTTACTCTGACGATTGTTTAGTTGAGAATCGTAGTATATTTACTGAAATTAAGTAAATATCTAAATAATGCAAGGCTTAATTATGTGTGCAAGTACAAAAATTAGTAAAAATAATTAATTCAACAGTTTCTTTAATAATGTTTCACTTACCTGATACAGTTGAGACCATTTTTACAAGGTTCTCAACGATACGTGTTATGTAATTTAACCAACTCTTTAAAAAGATGGAGACAAAGTTTACATACTTCCTTGCCTGCCGTCTAAAATAAATTAAACGTAAATACGATTAAAATAAGTAATGAAACTTACAATTTGATATTGAGCTATTAATCGGACCAAAATTAAAGTTTCTGTTTCGTCTGTGCGGTATGAAAAGGTTTAGTGTAATATTTGGTACCACATATAAAGCAATGACCAACGCCCTTGTGGATTTTCCAAACATTATAATGTAATCTAAACGGTGCATGTGAACGCAGAAAAGCATATCACATTCAAGACAAAGCTTCATATCAGTCGTAGGCGCCAGAAGTTCGAGTATAAGTTAAACTAGGGATAAGTAATAAGCACAACACAACGAATAAATACCTCGTATAGCATGCATCTTTCTAAATATCTAACTCGGATGGGCACAACCGAAAAATCGGATCTACATACAGTACATAATCTTGAAGACGCCATTGAAGTACCTAGAAGAAGAAGAAATTATATTGACAAATATTTGACATTTTTCAAAATATATTTTTGAAATCTCGTATTTCTACATGTAAATCTAACACTTAACAATATTCTTACCATTATTATTTGTTGAAATATCAGATTGCAATTCTTCAGAGGACATAATTAGTATCAACGCAAAAAACGTCAATGTCATACAAAAATCTGTATAAAGTGAATCATATCAACCCTTCATTAAAACGCTCGGTTGTTTCGTGGCGGTTTTTTTTTAAAATGTGGAATAGTAAGTAAAATGAGAGCCTGAATGCAAATAAATTTGTTTTCTTCTAGTTTATGTGAAGAAACCCGTTTTTTTAATTGCTCAGAAAATTATATTTTGGCATTAAAGTAAAATGAGTTTTTTTCTTAAAATTTCAATACCAACGGCGATTTAATTTAATTCATTTATTGGAAAAAATACCATTGGTACAATTATTTTAGCTGAATCTAAATAAAAGAATTATTATGTACGTAAATGCGCAATTATAGAATTTCAGTTAGTGTACCTACATAATTTTATTGCTTCGATACAAATTGTTCAAATTACCATTATGCGCAAAATTTTTATTCTGGATTTCTCTACACATAACGCTGAACAGCTCGACCACCTTAGCCCCGCCGCAAAAAAATCGATTTTTTGAGTTTCCATATGAAAGTGAACACCACAACCTTGCTCAAATAACGGAATTTTTGTGGTTTGAATGGGGGATGGGGGTAAAGCGACTCTTACAAATAAATATCGAGTTTTTATGTTGTAACGATGCATTTTTGTTGTGCATCGTAATTAGTATTTTAGAGCTAATTCTAATTTTGTAAATAAATGTATTATTTGTTCATCAGCGACTCGTGAACTGTTGAACACGGCTCTGTGTGAGTGTGCGCGCAAAACCCCTCTTAACTTCCGCGACCACTCTTGCTTATCGCGCCCATAAAACCGTGGGGCTGTCAATCATGTAGCCTGAATACTAGGACTACAATTTCAAAGAAGTTGAGAATTTATTGTAGTGTTCCATTTCCGGGAAACCGTAAATCCCAATTATTTACTTTTCTCTCAGTTCGTAATGTCGTCTTCAGCGTGACGCCGTTGCGTAGAAATAAAAGTTTCAGTTTGATTTGTTTGTTTGCTTCCTGCGACGATTTGAAGTCCTGAGTACCATTTCTTCACTGCAGCTACCCGAGTGAGTGGATCGACTTTCTACGGAGAGTAAACCCCTATAAAATCTGGCGCTCGAAAACACCCATGTTGTTTTTATTTACAAAAACCTATTTTTGTATTTAAAATCGCCAAGCATCACAACATTAAATAAGTCACTGCTTTAATCCGTAAATAGCCGAAGATACCCGAAGTCAAACTGAACCCAATAATAACGACTGATATATCGATTCTGACTAATTCGACCCCCAGCAACCCGATTCGACCATTACCGATCATATCCAACTCCTTTCGACGCTGTTTCGTCGAAGCAAGACGATTTTTTTTACTTGGATACCGCCAAGCACCGAATTATTTGGATATAATTCCTGTACCATTGAAGATACCGGACAATATCCGAAATTATACCACTCGAGCATGATGGATATACCTACTGAAGAAAGATGAACTCACAGATGAGTTTGGAATAAAACCTGCCGGCACCTTAGGAGAAATGCAAAACGAGCTCGTCCGATCCTGAAGAACACCTCAGTGGGCACCCGTTGAAAGACCTCTTTAAGCTTGAAACAAAGACGTCTTCCGAAATTGGACCGTGGCGAAAAGGTAACCGTAGTTACCAACGTTTCGCTAGAAGTCTGACTTCTGACTTGAAAGTCCTTTTAGTTTTGCTTTTATTTTAAGTCCTGATGACGGCAACACAACTAAGTTGCCGAAACGTCGACTAACAGAATAAGCTGTTCTTTTGTTACGTATCCCACTCCTGCAGAAGGCCTTCTGAGTAAGGAAACACAACATCAAGTAAAAATAAGAGGAGTAGTATCAAGAAATCACAGAATTGTATATCTGCCACTTACGTATTCTATTTATTATGTAGTTTCTATTAAAAAATTGGTATCTACTATCACGTACTGTCATATCCCAGGTATTATTTATCCAATCAAAAAATAGTACACCTATAATTAAATTACAAACAACTTTTATTTGAAAAAATTGTGTAAAATGAATATTTTTGATCGAGAAATTATGGCCAAAATCTAATCAGTATTATAAATAACACCTACATACTAAGTTCTAAGAACTTTAAATCGTCAAAATAAGGACTTGATAGAAGAAAAACTCCTCTTTAACGTGTTATTTGAGATTGGCAAAGGTCCTTAATTAAAAAAAAAATAAAAGTACAATTTAGTTTAGTAGGCATGTAACCGAACGCAAACTTTAAGCTTCATTAAAATTGAAAAAGCAAAAGTATGAAAAACGGCTAAAAACGTCTTAGAGAGGAAAGCCTTGTCTTTAACATGGTATTTGAGTTTGGTGGCGGCAAGTCCATAACTTTTCAAAAAAAAAAGTAAATCCAAGGTTCAAATTATTAAAGTACGTTTGTAATAAAACTAAGCCTCATTAAAATCGAAAAAAAGCAAAAAAATGACAAACGGCCAAAAGAACCTGATAGAGAAAAACCTCTTTTTTAACTTGATGTTTGTGATTGGCGGCGGCAATTCCTTACTTTTTCAGAAAATATATAAATCCAAAGTTCAATTTTGTTTCGTAATGTTCCGTATGTAACATATTATTAGTATTATTATTAACTATGTATAAAAATGATTAAACCATTAAAACATTATGATTTAATGTTTAAATACAAATCTACACACATAAAATCGTGGCCCGGTTTGTCTGTCTGTCTGTCTGTATGTATGTTCGTCTTCTCCTCCGAAACGGTTGAACCGATTTCGGAGATCGATACGTCAAATTGTTCAGGAGGTACAGGCGTTGATCTTAGGCGGGGTCACAAGTTTACCTGACCTTTGACCTCTAACCTGGAGCGGTGACCTCACGTCTTTAATTTTAGGTTTGTCTAGATTAGGCCCATTTTCAAATTGGTTTGGTTACTAGTAATAATATAATTTTCACCTAGCTTATCGTTGAAACTAAATAAAATGATGTGCGTCACTTTTGGAATGTACATCCCATTCCTAATGTAACTTACGTCGATACTTATGTTTTCCCTGACATTCCAACGAAAAGCACAATATTTATAAACGAAATTGTCGGTCGTCTACGCAATCAAAAAAACTTCGACATGGTCAAATTAAATTCCCCACCAAATAATGTTTGTGTTTACTTTTTTATTTTCTTACTAATAATAGGTACGTACCTGCAATTAGTTTTCAATAAAATATTTCACCATGTTTTTGTTAATTTATGTGTCCAAATTTCATCAATTCCACTTTACTCCACAAAGATTGTTCCATACGTATTAGTTTAACTTTGTCACTATTATGAAGCAATACGAACTTTTGACAGGTATTTGGTAAAGTGATGCTAATACTATAATTTAAAGACAAAACGATTACCGTAATCACAAAATAATTTTTTTTATGAATGGATATTTTGCCCCTCTTTCCTCTACAGATTTTTTGATTTTTGAATTATGCATACAAATCCGTCCAATTCACCAACTCTGGTTAAGGCTTTCGCGGTCTTTTGCAAACAAGTGTAGTCTATATTCGGGTCTAATGGCCGTCGTTGATTGGAATTTCTTCCTAACGTTTCATTAAGGCAAGTGGTCAGCTTCTTCACAGGTCCTTCCATCGCCAATGTTGGATGTAGACTCATGAGGTCGACAGTGCTGGTCGTTATTATACTTATTCAAAGGCGGTGGGACTTGCATTGCGTCGGTCAGAACTGGTCTTTCGGGTACCGCACCGGTGTTCTTCATGATTGGATTCCAGATCTGGTTCAGCCTCAGAGTTTCGTCCTTTCTGTTGAAGTTTTCCGGATGTTTATGGATCTCAATGGCCTCCCCAACTAATTTGTTATGATAATCGTTAGTCGCTGCTAGTAACTTGGAGCTTTGGAAGAGTATCTTGTAATTCCCATTTTTTTTGTGTGTCCCAGACGACAGTTTGCTCTATGATCTTTAAGCCTAATTCCCATGGATCCCTTGGTAGTTCCTATAGTTTTGATGTCGTACCTATCGGATTCCGATGCTCTTGCTTTTTCGGACTACATTAATTTTTCGATCTCCTTGCTAGCGTACCCATTAGCCACAAATTACTTTTCAGGTGGTCGAGTTCCGCTTGATGATTCTGTGGTTCCCAAATCCTTCGAGCTTGTTCCGTCAGGGTCTTGATTATACCATACTTTTGGCTTAAATGATAGTTCGATAAGGCATGCAGGTACCTATTCGCGACTGTACTCTGTACTCTGTGCGACCTAGTTCGTTTTTCCGTTTTTTCTCCATCCAAAAATGCCAGTTGTTGTTCATCTTCTGTCTCCATAGTAAACCGGATACTGGCGTGTTGGCTGTTCAGGTGTTGAAAGAATTGTTGAGCTTCTCTATGCCGTATTTCCAAACGACAAAAATATCATCTACGTACAGGAACCATGTCGCTGGTTATTTTCTGCAGTTTCGATGATTTTCTTCTCAAAACTCTCAATTTAGAGAATGGCTATCAGTGGAGTTCCCATTGCCACTCCACCTACTAGCTCAAACAATTCTTCTTCCAAACTAAGTAGATTTTGGTAAAACAGACCTCAAAAAGCTTCGTGATGCCTTGACAAATACAGGCCCTGTTCGTCGAAATGTAGGCTTTGAATGAAGTACATGGTGTTTCATTGAACCATTCCTCTAATAACTCCACACGAATACTCCAACAACCAGAGGAAATCTATAATCTAAGCATTAATTAAGGATAATATCAGAACTTATTAATGGTTTTTCGTACTCTTGTATAACGCGTACTCGCTCTGGCAAGGACTGGATTCCTTCAGACGAAATCAAATAACCGAGAAATTCTATTTTTCTCCGCCTAATCCGGGTTGCGGCAAAATATTAAAATATCGTCTATGTAAACATGGCAATAACTTAAACCTAGTAATACTCTCTGCATAAAACGTTGAAACGGTCCTGAAGGTGTCGCATCGTATGAACTGAAACCAATGTTGAGGACGCTTATTTGCTTTTGCTAGAACCACTGATACGTCGGCGCCTGTGTCGATTAAAAATCACATTCCCGTGTCTTATCTGGTATACAGAGGCGAATTTAGATTATTATTTTCGTCAACACATAATTGGCTATACTAACCAGAAGAATCGACTTAGGTAACTGCTTACATCTGTCGACACCAAATACATTTTACTTGTAATCTTTTCCCTCAGAAAATTCAATAAACAGCGTTCATAATTTTCCAAGTCCTTAGAATTTGCCATCAAAATTAAATAACTCGTCAGAGTAAACATAATTATTAAGGGGATTTCACACTTTCTTCAACTCAAATTTAAATGGGAGGTCACAAGTTACTGCAGACATTGAAGAAAAGACATACGTTTTCAGAGTTTGAGTTTCTAGTAGAAAGTCAGACAAAGAACAATATCGATTAATTGCTTCACTCGGTAAATTCTCTAATTTATGGGCTAATTGTTGCATGTCATTGGCTGAATGTTATGGCTAGCAGGCAGAGACGCATGTCAATCAAGTCCACGTGTAGTAAAAATGCTTACTTACGAACAACTGACGACGAGTTCGGGCTCAACTGTCTGTGATTGTGCCCTAAATATAATACCATGATAATACCATAAAAAAACATTATCACATACATAACTTTATTTGTAGAAAATAATAATTGATAAAATTTCGGCAAAAGATGCCGACTAATTACAGTATAGGAAATGGAAAATATATAAATCTAGAACGGCACCATTTACTTAATATGTAATAATTTAGTTTTAATTAGGTGCAGAAATATTTTACTAAAGTGTACTACAGCAGCCGCAACTATAAGCACAATGCTTTTGCTGAAACATACTAAACTACATTTATAATTACATAATGCATAACTTTGTAACAACCTTTATAAACGAAAACGCATTCCGTGCAAACTCGTTTGATACTATTAAAAAAGAGCAAAAAGAGGGAAATGGCATTGTTCAAATTTATTTATTTATTGATATGGTAATTGTTCAACTAAATATTGTACATAATGTAATTTACGAGGTAATTTACAATAACCTTCCTTCTACTCGACATCTTATGAAATAAGATGTGAGAGTTATGCGACGGTTTCCAAACCGAATATTTAACACCCCTTTTTTTCACTTTTTCCTACGAAGAGTTAATACGTTACAATAAAACAAAAAAAATTTATGTCTGGAGGCCGTCGGCCGTCCGTCCGTATGTAAACAAGATATAGAGAAAACCACCGGTCCGATTTTTATGAAACTTTGTACAGGGCCTTATTTATAATTCTGCAAATCTGATTTTTGGGCATATTTATATGTAAAGAAAAGGGTCGTTAACCTACACAGATTTTCGAATTTTGTAAATATTTAGAAAAATATTCATGTTACACAGTTTTGTTTCAAATAAAAGTTGTTTATAATTTAATTATACACAATTTTTATTTAAACTTTTTGATCCGATAAGTAATTACTGAGATATAACAATTACGTGATATAATTGTTGTAACAATATCTCCACCAATATCATATTTACAAAAAAGTTCAAGGAGAAAAGTTGTTGGAAATTTTATTGTCTATAGCTTTTGTTTAAACAATTTTTGTAAAACGCAATTTATTTTCGCTAAACGGCGCGATGTGGGTTTTCTGCGGTAAACACTTTTTTTCTATAATGAATACTTTTGGAGATATTGTTAATACAATAGGCGTCTAAACTACGAAATAACAGTAATTGGCACCTGTCAAAGCTATCAATATCTTCATGTTCCGTGGCCAACCGAGTATAATCAGAAAAATGAAATGAAAAAATCTAAAAGTTTTGAAACCAATTTGTCGAACTTTTCCACATATAAAAGGACCGGACAACCTGATCAATTAAAGTTATTTTTTAATATTTCCGGTATCATAACTTTATTATAAAACAATTTAGTTTTGCAAACATATTTTTCCAAAATTCTTCATCTCGTGCAATTTGCAAAAAATATTATTGTTAGTTTTTCCATAAAGTATATTTATACGTAGTCCAAAATTTTTGGAAAACTAAATTCATCTTACTTTATCAACCAAAATTCCAAATGGTGTCCATACAACAAAGTAGCAAAAGTCGGCACCACTAATTGCCAACTGCCCTTGTACTTGGTTGTAATATTTGTCTTGTCGTTTTAGTTTGTTGTTCCCATCTAAAGATTTTTCTAAAAATTTTATTTTGTTGGGCAACTCCTTCTTCTGGAGACATGTGCCTGCTAAAAAAGGGACACTTTATTTCTTAAATGTCTCCTCCTGGTTACAGACCATCTGGACTAGCTCCTAAATGTGGAAAATTTGGATCCACATAAAGGCCACATTCAATAACATCCTCAGTAATACCAACACGTTCAGTAAATTTTTTCTTTGCAATGGGTTCGTGATCAATACCCCATTTGGTAGCCGCAGATCCACTAAATCGAGAACTCAGAATACGTTTTCGGATCAGTACTCTTTCTTAGCTTGCAAACTGCTCCGAAATTAGATGCTGTGAGTCTATACATTCTTTCGGTTTCCACAAGGGATTGCTACATTGTCCCCTTGTCTTTATTTCTAATTCTTTAACATCAGAAGTGGATATTAGACGTAGCAGCTCTCCCCTTTTCCGTTCCGTTGATGCAGGACTTAATTCTTCAACCGCTTCCGTAATCTTCATCAGCATTGCAGTAGTTATATTCTTCTTTTGCCCATCGACGGAAAAAGTTGTTTTCTTTGACTTTCTGTACATTTGCCTTTTTCTCATTTTTCGATACTTGGTATATTTTCCGGGACTTTTTCTGTAATTTTGTATGTAGCTTTGAGATAAAATTTTCGTGCTCGTTAAATTGAAGAGCCGCAGCTCGACATCGTGTGTCGTAACTATTTTTGCATACTAAAATTTACCCGTTTACCCTCAACAAATTTGGCCACAACAGAATTATAACATTCTGCAGTATTATTGTTCAAATTAGTAATAAACTGAATGCATTCTGTTGTAGCCTGTTCCCACAAGACAATATTCCGTCCATTAGCCCACATTCCACAAAGTCTGGGGTAAAATTCTTTTCTCCTTCCTTGCCACCCGTACAAAAATATTTGTCGCAGTTTTCATGATTTCCAAACATATTGAGGGCAGTCCGATATATCAGACTTTATTTTGAAAGCTGTTCCTCAAGTGTTTTTTTCTTCTTTACGTCGATGTAATATTGCTTTTTACCCCAATTTTTACAGTTTATCAAATGTCTCACAATTACACACACATGCACAAATCACTAATATGAACAATTACGTTCTGTAAGTAGAATTTAAATACTTAGCACCGGAAAAATATCAAAGCGGACACTATAAAGAAAAAGAAAAGAATATTCGTTAAAGAAACAACTTCGAAAACAACTAAAACATATAACATGAAACAAGTCTGCGGCAAAAGACTTGCGACTCAATAGCGGAGACGGAATTCCTCTCGGCGCCACACAACACAATATGAAGTAGCACGCCTTTGATGTTCAAAGTTTTAGATTTTCGGCTAAAAAATACTCACTTATTTTTACAGATTTTGAAAAAGTGTCTCTTTACTTTCATTATAAAATTTAATTTCGAAGATATTGGTTGTTTTAAAACTTTAATTTGTTAGTTTTTGCGTTTTTTCTTCCTTTACTGTAACTTTTACAAAAATCTAAAACAACCATTTGATAGATACGTTGCTGAAACATATATCTTCCAAAGTTGAGTTACATTGGTTAAAATTGAGCTCACAAAATTAACCAATTATTTCAGGCTGTTTACAAAGCGTGAAAGTCCCCTTAAGTATAAATATGTATTAAAAATTTTTCTTGTAAAAAAGAACTCGGGATCCATTAGATGAAAATACTTTTTTCACAAAATTTATGTTTTGGTGAATATGAAGATATTTCCAGGGTGTCCAAGGTTTGAATGAAAGTAACTTCAGACCTCCGTTGTTAATTTTATTCTCTTCGATTATAGCGCCATCTATAACAAATCAAAAAAGTTTTCCGAACAAATCGTGTGTGTTTTTAAAGTAAAACCCGAATCTGTCGTAAGAAATATTTTATCCGAATACAATATAAAAATATCTTATCGGTTCTTATCGAATATTTTAATGTTGATACCTACTACACCACCGGAAGTGGGGATGGTGAATGAACTTTAATGCTAACCGATGTCCTCCTTGAGAATACTCAACTTTTTATTCAGCAAATTTTTCTATACAATTTGTATTTTTAGAGAAACTCCTCATTCCAAGTTGACCCTGTATGAGACTACCTATAGACGGTTAGAGGCACGGTTTGTTGCCTATATTAAGAGCTCAAAATATTTTTCCGATTTTGTTTATCGTATTTTGAAACGTTCTAGGGGGCGTGGACTTTTATCCATATTAAGGATCACCCTATATACGGTATCAGCCCGGTATATCAACAGGTCTACTAAGCCCGACTCCCCCGCGCTGGTATACAGAACGTTATGAAGCCAGTTTTATACACAAAATACGTTTTGCGTTCGTTATGGATCCCGACAGCGTTGTCGATATTTTCTAGCTATTTTACATCGATGTGTACCATTCATTTCTCTGTTCTTTATTTTCAATTATATTTCGGCAAATTACACTGTCGGTATGAATTGATGAATTAATTTGTGGAGCATTATTTGTATTTTTTTTAACAGAGTTGTGCTTAGATAATATCAAGTAATTAATAATAATAATAATAATTAATTGAGATTGTAGAAGGCATGAGCAACCTAAATTTAATGTTCATGACTAAAATTCTCATTAATTGGCACAGCATGTAACAAACTCACTTAAACTTGGCGCTGTGTTTTCTGAGTTAGTTAGGTCAGTTCTCGTTCGGTTTTAGTGCTATTTAACAACCTTTGTGTAGTGTAACAAAGTTGTCCCATGGCCGGTGATAGGCCTACCAAAGCTATGTACCTTCATAACAACGTAGAGTCCAAGACCATGAAGTAATCTTAAAAAAAAAACAAGTTGTTATTATGTGATTTATTGTGATTGCTCCTTTAAATTTTAGTTTATATCAGTTCCTTCCTACGAAGGCTTTCTTTAGGACTAAGACTACAACAAAGAACAGGTCTATTTCATAAGCGGCGACGTTTCGGCAACCGATCTGCAACAGATCTGTAATGATAGTCACATTTTTACGTTAGTAAGACTGGGATAAGTTTGTTTGTGTATTTTTTTAAGTAATTATTTGTGCAATGTAATTAATGTTAAATTATTTTGTGATGCAGTTCTGTAGTTTTTTGCCATTGATGTTTATTCCTTTGTATGAATTCTGAGAAGAGCTTAGGCGATATCGGGTCATCTTGGCGTACACCCTTTCAATTTTGATTTTGTTACTACGTTCGTGCAAGTTGATACTAACGGTAACGTTTGTATAAATGTAATTGATTAGAGTAGTATAACAAGAATATGTTCTGCTTTTTTCTAATGCCCACTTAGCCACTGTATCGAAGTTTTTTCGAAGTCGATAGAAATTAAGATTAAATTAATTGACTACTAGGAGATGGTCATTCGTACGATTATATTTTCGCGGTTGGTTGTTGAATTTAAAAATAAATTAGCTTAGTAGTGACCTAAAACGGGGAAAAGAGTGAGGGGGTGCTGCATTTCTTTAAAGTTTCGATTTTAAACAAGCACTAATACCCAAACTACCCTTGAGCATTCGAATTTTAAAAATAATTAGATTAGTAGTGACCTTAGAAACGTAAAACAATTGACAAATTAATAACTATTTGAAGAATTCAGTGTCATGGATGAAATAATAAGAGATTCTGGCAAGAGATTTATTGTAATTATTTGAAGTAAACGATGGTTGATTATAGATTGCAATCGATATCAATCGAGCAGTAGCGCAGAAAAAACGATTCCGGATCGGAACAAGATGATTCTCTGCACTCTCCACTTAAAATTGGGAACTTACAAGCCCACGGTGGCATCGCAACTATTAGAAAACGTCGACGAAATCTTCCAAAGCATTCGGTTAAAATATTAAAACGTTGGTTATATGAACATCGATATAATGTCTATCCGAGCGATGCCGAAAAGATCACAAACGCGCAGCATAAAATTAAAGAGGTGGTAGGGACGAGGAAAAATTAGACCACGAAATGGCGCGTTTTAGATTCAGCTTTCGCTGATCAATTCAGGGGCAGTCAGCAGCCTCAAGCGGTCTTCCCTAAACCTTAACCTTAACGGCCAACAGACGATTGGGCAATGACAGGTAACGTGCTGAAATTCGTCGATTTTTTCTTGGATGGCAGAAGCTTCAGAGTCCAAATCGGAAACAAGTTATCAACGCGGAGGGTTATAGCAAATCTGGTACCACAGGGTTTCTGGGATTCTGCTGAACCTTCTTGCCATTGCGGTGAACGATATATCAGCGTTTGTAGATACACCAGTAGGACGTTGTTTATATGTAAGCCAATTTCGTCATATTTTTCTACGCTCCAAAAATATGTACAGTATTCAATAAACTACAAGATGCGATAAAATCTAAACTCTAGCTTTTTGGTGCAGAAAACTCGATGCGTCCATTCTGTTGTGTGAGAAAACCCTCTTACAGATCGCTTCTGCATATGAAAGATATCCCAATATCATGCAAAGAAACAACTAGATTTCTAGGACTTACCTTGGATTTGAAGCTCACTCGTAAACTGCACATTACTGAACTTGTACAAGGTGGAAGCCCGCTTTAAATGGGCTAAGACCCAACTTGGGAAAATCCAGTTAGTTTGAGCAGATGGAATCGGGTTCAAATGGCACACATAATAATACTCCACACCGAACTTACTCACCCATATATACTTGTCAGACCGGTCATTCTGCCCGTTCTGTAACGATTATACCCAGATGGTAAAGCATCATCTTCATGATTGCCCTGTAACACATATGCATTAAAAATAATATTAGACACATACTTGCCACCAAAATACTAAATTCTTCTGTGTCTTCCTTATAAATTCTCGATTGTATTTTGTGAAGTTAGATTCTTAGTACTGATGCTACTTAATCACTGACGACGTTTTGTTTTCGTATTGGGATTATTGCAATAACTACGCTATTATACTTAAATAATCGATTGTTGGCTTGATAAAGCTCTGTATAATTAGCCCCACCAGCGATTAACTAACATTGTGCGTTATAAGAAAATAAAGAAGAATAGAAATATATTGGGAGTCAATTAAATTATTTTCAGAAACACTAGCAACTTCGTAAAGGGAAATAGAATATAATGATGGTGATGCGGTATGGATAAAAAACCTCTAAGAAATGCTTAATCAATATTTTGATCACAGACACCATGTTTTTGAATCATTCAAATTTGAGAACATTTTTGCTAAATAGTAGTAACCTTTGGAAAAAACTGACACGATGATAATTTTAAATTTTTTTTTGACATTTTCGGTTTAGTTTAAATTCAAAATTATTGTTAAACATGAGTGCAGGGCATGTTCAACTACTATAGAGTACGGAGAATTGAAATTCTTATTTGTATTATGCCTAACCAATTTTACATGTCACAATATATTACAGTGTAATATTCCATATTTAGGGTATGGTTAATGTACTCATATTTTTTGTAGAATTGAAAAGTTACGGTGTAAAGACTCTTGTAAAACTTGTGAGAATACGTACTCGTTAAATCCATTCAAGAATGCAGGAATTGAAGTTATAGAATTAATTTTTCCCAACGGAGATTTTCCTTCCATGTTAGTCATTGAAGATTGGCTTAAAATTGTAGAAGACCAATTCCAAAAACATCCTAAAACTGCACTTGCACCATTGTCGTTGCGGTCTAGGACGATCAGCCGTTTAGTTGCAATTGCACTCATGGAAAGTGGTGTGGAACCAGTTGAAACTGCTGAATTTATTAGATCGTATGTACTGCACTGTTTTGATTAAAATTTATGTCTATTTATTTATAGTGCAAGAAGAGGGGCTTTCAACCAACTACAATTGACTAGTATTTTTAGGTATATACCTGATAATCGACTTTCGTTTAGCTACAAAAATGTACCCAATCCTCCGCAACTAACTTACTTCGATACATACAAAATATGTTGAAAAATGCATAGAGAGACCTGTAATAATTCATATATCAATAAAAATTTTCTAAACTGTTTTACTGTTTTATACTTTTTGCTTATCAGAAACAGCATCAGTTGGCAGTATCTTTCATAACAACCAAATGGACAGAGTTTGCCAGTTGTCTGAAATCAGTAGAAGATATTAAAATACGTAGATCGATTCGCTCCAAAGCAACAAACGCCTCATGAAAATTTACGGCTCTGCGCCGCATCAGAAAGGCCTACGGAGCAGTAATATACCAACGCAGCAACAGTTTACATGCAGCAAAAAACTAAAATCACGTTGCTGGTTGCAAAATCAAAGGTATCTCCAGCAAGATTACGGGTCACACTATCAAAACTAAAGCTGTGTGCACACACTTTTGTGGTCAGGTCCTACATGGATTACCAATAAAGAACAATGGCCAATTCAACAAAGAACACCTACAACGCAAGCAGACAAAAGTTTCGTGTCACGAAACCCAAAATAGGATGAAGAGTTCATGAGACACTTTTCATCCTTAAACAAACTTATCAAGTACTGTCATACTGTAAGAGGTTTACAGGAAAGAGTACAAAAGACAATTTGGGAACTAACAGTACAAGAAATGAAGGCAACATTGTCAGCAATCATACAAACTACGCAGAATGTTTACTACAATGCAGAAATAAGGAACATCCAAGAACATCATCAACTAAGCAAACTGTCCCAGTTTGGACGAAAACAATATTCTTCGGGTTGGAGGAAGACACAACATTCATTGATGGGATATAATAAAAACATCCAATAATTCTACCTCACTCGAGTTATTTCACTTTAATTATTATTAAAGATGTCCACCAGAATATTCTACACTTCACCAACCAAGCAACGTGGGCGTATATACAAAGAAAATACTGGATAAGAAATGGGAAGAAGACAGTTAGCAGTTATATTAACAAATGCGTCAAATGTCTAAGGTACAATGCAAGAATCACAACTAATGGGAAAATTTCCAACTCCAAGAGTAACACCATCTCCACCATTCCTTCAAATAGGAGTGGACTACGCTGGTCCAGTACAAATAAAGCCACTAAAAGGAAGAGGTCACAAATCATTATAAACGATTCATTTGGAATTAGTCAGTAGCATGACTACCGAAGAATTGATGACCGCTTACAAAAGGTTTATCGCCATAAGAATTCACTGTGCTCACCTATATAGTGACAATGGAAAACTTCGTGGGAGCCAATAAAATTCTCGAAAAGGAGAGATGTCAACTAACTAACCAAACGACAATTCAAAACTAAATAGGAACGAAAGGGACTTAATGACACTCTATTCCACCTGCTAGTCCCCACCTTGGTGGGCTCTGGTAAGCTGGAGTAATATCAATTAAACATCATCTAAAACGAATAATTAGGAACTCAACACTGACTATGAAGGGCTAACAACATTATTACGTCAAATAGAAGCATGCCTGAACTCTCGCACATCTCTGCCCGTTAGATGAAACTGGGAACTACATGGAAGTCAAAGTTTTATCTCTAGGCAATTTTCTCATAGGAAGAGAAATAGTATCACCTCCAAATCCAATCACCACGTCCATAACAAAGGAATTAATCTTCTACTAGATGAAGGCTATTAGAAAAAATGAAAAGAACCTTTTGGTAATCTTCGTCTTCAGAGTATCTTTGTCGTTTACATCAATGTAACAAATGGCAGACAAGTGAAGAAAATCTCAAGCAGGGAATATTCGCACTGGTAAAAGAAGACGTCAATTTCAGCCAATGGTCATTGCCCGAATAACAGATGTTCACCCAGGTAGAAACATCAAAGTACGGGTAGTCACGATTAAAATTGCCGATGGAAACAACGTTAAACGAAGTATAACTAAATTAATTCCATTGCCAACTAATGAATGTTAATGCACCAGAACTCCTACAGAAGACGTTAAAAGGGTTGATACTAACATAGGTAATTCAAGTTAAATACAACAAGAATGTACCTAGAAGGCATACCATCATCTGTCTCATACTATTCCCCATTTGTATGCCTTATAACAGTTGGGCAATTCGATATCCACAACGAGGGCTATATACTGAACATATAGAATGGGCTAACATAAAAACTGGAATTTTGGTCGTAACAACTCCACATGCTCAACACATAGCTATTCATCACTTCTGTCCCTATCAAGGTAGCACTCATTCGCAATGGGGAAAAGACAAGAGTATTACGTTAAACCAGACCGGAATCTTTAAAATAACTCAAGACTGCTACCTAAAAGACAAAGAAAAATATATGGGCATCATGTAATTAATTTACCCATACATTCATTTGTATATAAGCATTGACATTCATTAAGAAAATTATCATTCTCCAAAAGTCTGATCATCCATTACCTTCCGTAGAACCTGACACGGTTAATGTGTTTGTTACTCGGCAGGCGTAAAAACAGGGCGAATATTTGATTTTAATTTGAAATCGGACAAGTCTTTTTTCAGAGAAGTGATATCAATTTCTAGATCGTGAATTAGGTGTAACTCACTGTCATTGGTTTAGTTTTAATTCCGGCTAGTTCTTATTTCAGTTCTTGTAAAATTGTGTTCAATTGTTGGAGATCTTTTAATGCTATATCACTTTTACTGCAAAATATGTTGATATATCTTTTATTTTTTAAAGCTTAGGCATTTAATTTCTGATGCGGTTATATCAGCATATTTGACATGATTAAGAATTCCACAAGAATCACATTGAAAGCAATCACTGGTATCGGATACGTTCATGATTTTAGAATTGTACTGACAACAGTTTGAAACACTCATTATAAAGAAATTTTATGTAACTGTTAATGAAATAAATCTTACGCAAATTATAAGAGACGAGTGATATTATTTCAATCACTTACGAAGGGTCGGTTTGTATGTGATCAATTTATTGAAGTCTTGATGGTCTTATTTAATAAGCATAAGAAGCATACTTATATGGTTATCGACGTTTTCTATGATTCTCTAGTTTATGTATGGGTCAATTTAACCCCAAACACACGTTGAAGTATCACTTTAGATAACATAGGGTTTTACAGGTATATATTTTGTTTCTACATATATGTATAGAGGTGTTATTGCATTTACCAAATGCTCAAAACTTATCCACCAGCTCCAAGTTTACAGGTGGATTGACGATTGAATTCTTAAATAATTGATTTATGGCAGTTTTCTAAAAGTACCTAAAGTTTGATGGTGTGGTGGTATGGTGTTGAATTTAATTGTTTAATCTCTAATATTTACGCGTTCCTGAAATAATTGAATTTAAAAATGATGTTCGTTTGTCTGTTACAATTTCGTTAGGTATGTCATAACGCAATATAAAATTTTCTACAAAACTTCTTGCCGTTTTTTTGTTTTCTAGAGGGTAAGCTTCTATAAATTTTGTCAAATCATTGCAGTCAGAATATAACGTTTGGCTTAGTAAAGGACCTACCAAATCTAAAAATAATTTCTCGAATGCACTATTAGCTGTTATCGTAATCGTCTTTTCGCATATGATTTTATATTGATTGAGTTTCCTGATTTCTATTTATTTCTTTCATAAATATTATACTTGTAACGTTTGGTAATGAAATACGGGAATAGTATGTAGCTGATCTAATGATTGACTCGTTTTAATAAAATCACTCTCCGAAATTATTTTTAATTAATCGTACCACTTTGGAGAATAATACCCGAAGGCCAGGGTAATCAAATCCGAACCTTAAGGTTTTATTGAAACAAGTCATAGGCCAATACAGTTACAACTAAATTACACGTCTTTTGTTTAAATGTTGGGAAGTTAATTAACATTATCATTTTTTTATTTGTGGTCAAAAGAAGCAAATATTAATGTTGAGCTAAACAGTTACAAGTTTTATAGTTTAAGAAGTTTAAGCATGGTTTGTTTTGATGAAACGCGAAACCCGTTTAATTATACATTGGATCGCATTACTCTGAAAAACAGCTCCTAATTAAAGTGTGGTCATTTCGTTTTTATGATAAACAGATTTTGCTTATATGTTTATCATCCGGTACCCGAGTAATTCATAGTACCCACATAATGAAATGAAAACACTATGATTGCATAAATTGTGAGTGGGAATGGGAAATGCTAATATTCTCATGAGTACATTGTTTTTGTTTGTGTAACTTACGATATCACCTCTTTCTGTTTACCTCATCGATTTCGCATGATGCTTTTATTATAGTAAATACAAGATTTATTTTAATTCGCTCCCAAGTATCAAATTCGGTAATTTTACATAACATTTTTCGGTAGATCGGGAAATGGGACTAAAAATCGGTAGATGGCTGTATATAACGTTACAAACTCGATGTGTTAATCATGTTAAGCAATTTATCATTAATGAATTTGGAAACATTTTAGTCGCATTGCTAATCGGGTTAATCGATAATGACCTGTGTCTGTTGAGAATGCACTATTATAGGTCTGCTCTCTTCCTCTAATTGTACTTGATAAAATCTTAATTAAGATCCAAATGAAAAATGTTAAGCCTGACCTAAAAACTCTAAAATTTCTGAAATGTTAGGTAGTGGATGAACTACTGAACGACCTGAGTAGAGATGGGTATAACGTTCTTGGTTATGCTGATGACATAACCATTATTGATATCGAACTAATAACATTAGCGGAATTTAACAAGAGAAAAAAAAGTTTTGAAATTGTTCGTTTTCTTGTTTTCGAGTTATTCCCAATATACAATATTTTTTGAAAGTTTGACGCCCTCTGGTGCTCTTATGGTGCACTTTTGGTTATAGGTAAATTGATGTCAAACAGTCTATTTGACAGAGAACTCTGGTAAAAGCCATGTACACCTTTCAGAAACACCCTGTATATGCGAAAATTAAAGCGACACACATCAATTTGCACTAATACACTATGGCATGAAAATATCATCTTTCCTCCATAGAGACAAATAAATAAAGACTTATGCTGTCAAATGATTAAATATTCTGTCGCGTCACTTGCAGCAAATCATCTGTTATAAAATTTTGAAAAAAATGGTTAACAATTTTCTTGAAACCGGGTCGATATGAAACGAGAATACATAATTTATGTAGAAATGATTGCTTTTCAATTTTCAATAAAGTTTTATGTACACATACAAGGTGATAAGTTATTAATGTAAATGTCGACGAAATTGGTGGTAAGTAACTCCCACTATGAGCTACGCGAAAATTGTATCTTATTCGTCATCTACAAAACATAAAGTCATCAAATTTTAAGTTTCTACCCAAATATTTTCAGAATAAAGGCTACAAAACTAATTAAAATTACGACTTCTAACTCCGAAAATATCAACTTTCGTATAAAACATGTTTGCGTCAATGGGCACCATTGAAGTGTAGTATCTCAATTTCCGGATTTTTCCATTGTTAAAGAACCACCCTGTATAATATACAATAATAATTGTTCTCAAATTTGAGATATTTGAAAAATGGGTGGCAACTAAAATTTTTTTTTAATTTTTGAACTTATAGCTTGAGTTATTGTTGTTATATCATACTTTTAGAACACCGTAGAATAGTATCGAAATTTTCCATATTTAAAGTAGGGGGGAGAAGCTCAAAGTAGTTTAATTTGTGAGCTTGTAGTTTAAATTATAGGTTTGTCAATTTTAGAACAATATTTAGAACAATTTAGAACAGTACCGAATTTTTAATATTTGAAAAAGTGGGGCAACTGAATTTTTTTAATTTGTGAACTTTTAGCTTGAGTTATTGTTGTTGTTCTGCAACAATGTTTAGAATCATGCAGAACAATGTCAAAATTTTATATTTTTGAAAAAATAGGGATCAGCTTAAAAAAGTAATTTTTCTTTGTTTTATTTGAAAACTATTTGAGTTGAAACACCGTTACTCTGGAACAATGTAGTACAAAGCGAGGACAATCAGTAACAACTTCTAAATGAAATAGGGTGCTTACTTCACGGACGTCGTTATATCTACTTTTCCATCATCCTCCGTAGGTGGACAGGTTTGATGCTTGTTTCAACGTCTTCTCAATATTGTTACTAGCAGAGAAGAAAAGTCTAATAATCTTAGCATATGCAGACGATATAGTACTTTTTACAAGGAATGAAAAAAGAGATGAGGAAGGCAATAAATATAACCAAGAGATATTTAGAGAAAAAGAACTGGAGGTAAACGTAAAAAAACAAAATAATGATATTCAAGAAGAATAAAGGAAGGGAGACGAAGGACAAATGGTGGTGGGAAGTGAAGAAATCGAAAAGTAGATAGATATAAATACTGGGATACGTCTTAAGACATGACAATAAAGACAATGACCAGATAAAGATTTAAGACAGAAAGGAAACAAAATAATAGGGCAAATATGGGGGATAGGAGAAAAAGTATTTGGGCATGATATAGAAAGGAGAAAATGGTTATTTGGAGACTGGTTAAAAGCGTAATGATGTATGGGGCAGAAATTTGGGGGTGGAAAGAATGGGAAGAGTTAGAAAAATACAGGAAAGATATTGGAGATGGACACTAGATCTGGAAAGAGAAACGCCGGGATACTTAATAGAAGAAGAAATGAAATTAGAGAAGATAAGAATAGAAACAGGAAGGAGAGCGTTAAGGTTTGAGGAGAGGATGGAGGAAGAAAAGAAAATGAAATATTATATGAATGTTGGAAGGAGATGGAATTTCAAAAAAAACATAGAGAAGAAGAAAGAAAAGTATATTATAGAAGAGGAGGTTACACGAGGAAGAAGTAAGAAGATTAAGAAGAGAAGAAAGAAAGTTGGAAGATGAAATAACACAAAGAGACAAAGATAATCAGCTACAAGAACGAAGAATGAAGATAAGAGAAGGAAGATACAATATGAATTACAAAAGATATAATGGGGAAAGGATACCACAGTACATAACAGGAAGATTGACGATACAAGAAAAAGGACAATAGCTAGATTTAGATTAGGAAATGAGGAAAAAGAAAATCAGTATTGGAAGAAAGATGAAGAGAGATTGTGCAGAATGTGTAGAATGACTGGGAAAACATAAAAGACTCTTACAGAAGACTGTGTGGAATTGAGAGAGGAAGAAAGGAGAAATAAAATTTTACTTGGGGAAAAAGGAGAAGGTTTAAACTGGATGAAAGAGGTAGTAAAAGTAAGGAAATAGAATAAAAGTTAAATTTAATATAGAAGAATAAGTTAAAGGACGAAAAAAAAATTTTAGTTTTTTTATGTTTGTTCAAATTTAACTACTGTAAATATATTGAATATTTGTAAATCATAGTCCATAAGTTATGGTAGAGATAAAAACCGAATTCATTTGTTAATTTTAAAGGACAAATAAATTGATTGATTGATTGATACTTGCAAACTCTGTCACAATTAGCATTGCTATGCACGAAAATATTGAAATGTTTCTCGACTATAATTTTTGTAGTCATTTTACTTTATTTAGGTCTATTTTTAAACAATACTGAATATTTCAAAACTCTTAATACAATTATTAGTGAAGATAAAAAATAGAATGTCATTTAAAAAAACAAAGTTATGAGTATTTCAAAACTACGCAATTTTATTATGTATAGTATACACTTACTTGACAGATAAAACTCAATCTGCTTTATAGGAAAATTTCCGTTTACATTGTTCTAAATGTAATACATTATTCTAAAAGAACAAATCCGTAACTCATATTATAGACACATAAACCAAAAAAAATTTTTTTGCTTGCACCTCTTTGGTGCTATTTTATATTGTTCTAGTTATTTTAAACATTTGTTCTAAAAGAACAAATCCATAACTCAAATTATAGAGCCACAGATTAAAAAAAAATGTTGAACTAGCATCCCTTAGTTGAAATATAGAAGATTTCGAAACTTTCTTTTTAAATTATAGGTTTGTCAATTTGGAATAATATTTAGAAGAACTAGAACAATTTAGATCAGTTTCGAATTTTTCAATATTTGAAACAAAAGAATACAACTCAAAAATGTTTTTTAATGTGTGAGCTTAGCTTTAGTTATAGATTTGTTCTTTTGCAACAATGCTAGAACAATGATGAACTGTATCGAAATTTTCCATATTTAAAATAATAAGAGGTGCAAGCTCAAAAATTGTGTGTTTAATTTGTGAGCTTATAATTTCAGTTATGGGGTTGTTCTTTTGGAACAATGTTTAGAACAACTAGAACATTGTAGAACAATATCGAAATTTATCCATATTTAAAATAAGAGGTACAAGTTCAAAAACGTTTTTTTTTTTAATTTGTGAGCTTGTAGTTTAAATTATAGGTTTGTCTATTTGAAACAATGTAGAACAACTAAAACAATTTAAAACAGTATCGAATTTTTGATATTTAAAAAAAGTAATGGCAACTGAAAATTTTTTTTTAATTTCTGAGTTCATAGCTGAGTTATTGTTGTTATTTTTAACAATGTTTAGAGCGGAATAGCTTATTTTGACGCAGCCACTTCGACGCTGCCATCTCGACACCGCCGCTTCGACGCTAGCTCCTCTCGACGCGACTCATTTCGCCGCGAGCTCATCTCGACGCATACCCATTTTAAAGCGAGTTTATTCGGTATAATGAAAACAAAGTTGTTTATACTTATATTTATTAGCTTTTGGTTTAAAATTTAGTAAAAAATAACAACGTTACTCAACATTTGTCTATTACGCAAACAATATGTTTAAATAAAGTTTTCTATAATATATACTTTACAAAAACTTTTATTTTTTGCATTATTAGCAGTGTAGATATTGTTAACTAAAAGGCACGTGATTACGGTATCCCTCTAATGAAACTTACAGAACAAAAAATTAAATTAAAAAAATGCATTGGTGTTTTTTAACTTTAGTATTTTTTAATCAATTATTGAATTTAATATTTACATATATCCAAAATAAATAGTTTGACAAGTCCTAATTTTTTACTTTCAAACTACTAGACAACAATTTCATTAAAACACCCAAATTTACTCGGCAAAATGCAAACTTCTTGTGCAATTATAAGTAAAGGCAGAATAAAAAGCCGTGGAAAAAAATGCCGGAAATAAAAACCAGTAAAAACTCGCAGAAATAAAGTCGACTTGAATGAAAGCTACGGGGAAAAAAGGCGAAAAATCCGACCGAACAATTATTATATATAATAGTAATAGTTTTATTTTTTTAATTTTCATAACACTTCAAAAAATCAAATATCAATCACATTCGTTGTTTGCAGTTACAACCAAACTAAAAATACAAAACACCATTCGTAACACCCACTAGCGCAAATATAACCTCACGTCAAGATGGGCTCGCTCCGAGAAAGGCTCGCGTCGAGATGAGCTGGCGTCGAGATAAACAGGCGTCGAAATGAGCTCGCGTTGAGATATGGGCTCGCGTAGAAGCAGTGGTGTCGAGATGGCGGTGTCGAAGTGGCCGCGTCGAAATAAGGCGTACCGCCCAGAAAGCAATGTAGAATAGTATCGAAATTTTAGTTTTTCTTTGTTTTATACGAAAACTATTTGAGTTGAAACAGTGTTACTCTGGAATAATGTAGTACAAAGTGAGAACAAACCTTTAAAATTAAAAATTTTGAGAATGGGGTGCTAACTTTACGGCCGTCGTTTCATCAGAGTTTTCTAATTATCCCGCGTAGGTAGACAGATTTGATGCTTGTTTGAGTGTTTTTTCAATATGTTTATAAACAAACTCTAGTAAAATTAGCATTACTATGTACGAAAATATTAAAACGTTTGTCTAGTCACAAATTTACTTTAGGTATTTAGGTTATAAGTTTTGCGACACCTAGTGTCGACTCGTGTTAGCGATCACGTACGCAAATGGTTCGCAGGAAAATTTATAGTTTGAATATGATGTTCCCTCCAGTAGGGAATATAGTTGACAGCACGCATTTGTACAATAGTGAACTTACTCGAGTTCCCTCACTCCTGAAGAGTCCTAAAAGGACGAAAAGCTGTCGAGTGATTTTCGGTGTTTGTTTGCTATTGTACAAAAAAAATCAAAGTTATGACTATATCAAAACTACCCAATTAGATAGAACCAAATCTGCTTTATATCCTTGCAAAATTTCCGTTATCTAATAACAGATTTCAGGTTTCTAGGAAGTATTTAGTGTAAAGATGTAAGAATTAATAATCTGTACGGGGAGAATATTTGTTCTAAAACCTCCGTATTTTCGAAACTTCGTCAAAAACGAATATTATATGTTTCAAGTTTCTCGCCCTGATGAAACACCTTACGATAGGTGGTGAAACGTTGGCAAAACTACAGTTACCATTTCGACACGGTCCAATCCCGGAAGACGTTTTTGTTTCGACAGTGTAAAGATGGTTCTTTAAAATTATCATAGAGAACTGCAATAACTTCGCAACGTCGCAATCAAATTACCAAAGCAATGCAATTTTTACAAACTAAATTAGAATATCTAGAAGAAATTGTAGGGCGCCGTTTAAAAAAATACAGTTGGGCACGGTCCTGGAAAAATTGGAACACCTTGTATAACTACAATACCTTTTTTCGCCTAATTGGAGGCCGTAAAGTGTATAGAGCAGCTAAAATACCTATGTGTCCATAAAGATCGCCGATTTTAGTTTTCAATGCATTGCGCGGTTGCATAATTTGCAAATAAAAATGAAAAAAACTTTTGGTTTGTTAAACTATGCCCACAAACACGTTTTGTACCTTTTATTTTTAAGTAGGATCTTGCAGGTGCATCACAAATAAAACCAAGTACCAAATAAATTTTATACAATTTATCCTCAAAGTGAAATGCTGTTGTGAAACATCCGCAACAATCACAATTAATTTAATTTGTGAAAAAACAAACAATTATGTATTAGAGTTTCAATTGCTAAATTTGCTTCGAATCAATGGTTTATGATATTTTAAATTAAATCTTACAAGAAATTGTCGAAGCTAACGAGGAACCTATTATTTACAAAGGAAGTAATAAAATAAAAAAATATATCGTTACACATAAATCGGTAATGATAAGGTAATATAAGTGTATAATCAATGGTAATATGTTTTTCTTATGTATGAAACGACAAAAATGCCATGATAAAGGAAACGTATATAAAATTGTTCATTGTTCCTATTAAAACTCTGCATATGCACAATTCACCTATTAAATACGATTGCAGAGCTATAAAATAAAATAATCTTGAGATAACCGTATTTATCGAAGTTTAAGTAATCTTTGGGGTACTTAGGTATCGTATTTTCATTTCATAAATATAATGTACCATTGTTTTAGGATGTTTAACTGCTTGTATACTATTAAATTATAAGTGGACTTCTCTACAAAGAGGTTAATGATTAAATGCGATTGCAAATAGTTCCCTGTTTCTGCATATTTAACATATTAATCCAAAGTATATATGAACCTCGTATAAGTAATCTTCGAGGAAATTATCATATTTTACTTTTTAATTTTTTACGCTCTTTGTATTCGATTTCTCATACACGCTTAATTATTTTAATATATTTACAACACAAAACTGTTGGAAGAACATTTACTATAATAATTCTAGTAAAAGTAGTCATCTTACAATATTTTAAAACCCAAATTTTAAGTAATTCTTCTATTGGTGATCCCTAAAAGTAACAATTGTATGTACACATTTTTAAATTTGCTGATATGAAGCGATACAACAGTATTCCAAATTATGTTAATAAAGAGGATCACTGATAAAAAGCACGAGAAACGCGCATGTTACTATGCGTTATTCGATCAATATACAGCCTGTCCGTGTAATATACGAACTTTTGATTTTGCCTAAAAAGTTGAGTTTTTAAAACCAGTTTGATCTTCCTTGTAAGTTTCTAAGTGGCTACAATTTAAAAATATTTTCAATTACACATATTTTTTATACTGAATAGTACGGTGAAAAACTATAGAGGATTCATGTATTATGTCTTACTCAAACAGTTACACTTTTCCGAGATATCGATTTTTAAACACGTCCTTGGATCAATACCGCCTTCAGAATATTTTATTTGAAACAAAAACTAAAATTTTATTCACACTTAGGAGAGTTTAACGACCCTAACTATCTATGGTTTAGAAGTTGACATTGGTAATACAGTGTATGAGAAAATGTCAAAACTTTGTAATCGAAAGTGATGAATAACTTGGTAAAAACCAAAATGGAACATTCTGTATATTTTTTCCAGATCGACGTAGAATTAACTTCTCCACAACTTTGCTATACATGTCTGTCTGCAAAACTTAAAACTGTTATCCGTGAAGGTCTTTATTTTTATCAAAAATACACACGGTCCATCAAAGCATTTTTCTTGACAAAATAGATCATCACAACTTTCAACAAAATCGCTGACAGATTATTTTAAATAGCCGAAAGAAACACGAGAAGAATTACTAGTAAACATATTAAACATTGGAGTACGACAAATAGTAGAAAACATTAGAGCTTCAAAGACCACTGTAAATACGATGTCACGAAAAAACAAATTCGATCCTAAACACATACAACATTCAAATGTATTGTATTAGCAAATTTAAAAATAAAAATTTTAAAATTGGAGTCCCTAATATAATGCTTACTGTAATACTAAATCAAATGTTAAAAGTATAGACCATTATTTTCAATGCACAATCGAATTCTGCGTCAAAATTTTACACATTGCGCGAAAAAGACAGATATACAATATTGTCTATAGTTTTGATAAACCCAATAGGAAAAATTCAGTGACGAAAGATCACGGCCAATGAACAAGACCACCTCTTCCTATTCATTATCTGGATACATACCAGTGAGATGTTATTTTGCACCAAAATATCAAAGAATGCATAACTTTAAAGAATTTTGTTCAACAAATGGGAACAAACAGCTAATGTGGAATGGAACGGAACACCATCATTCTAAAACCACTGATCCGTGATAATTCGCTGGAAAATGTGGTTTTGGATTCTTTGTAGATTCTTTTGCAGAAACTGCAGATAGCCAAACTACATCCAAGTCTAGAGATTATAGATCGGCATAGTCGTAGAAAATGCTGGGATTTCATTTGCCCAGAGCTGGTAAATGTGGAATTTGTCACTGATTAAGAGCTGTCGAAAAAAATTAGGGGTTTTCCTTGATTTTTTATTCTGTTCCACACACAAAATTTTAGAAGGCATTCAAAATCTGTGTTTGTGAGTTATTGATGGTGGTATAGGTGATAAGGATAGAATTTGTTTTGCTGTAACACCTTATTTATAGTGATCTGCGAAGCTCCAACTGCTCATATAACGATATCAGCTGCATAAAAATCATAGGCGTAGCATTACCAATTCACCAACCAACTAATTTGCAATTCAGAAAATTAGATAAAAGCTGCTTGGAATGTGATTAAAACAATCGGAAATAGTCCCATAAAAATAATTCACTTAGACGATAACAGACACACTGACAACAACAATTTCAAATGTATTTAATGATTATTTCATTAATAAAATAAGCAAATCCGGTTTGTCTAAAAAATTAAAAAATGTATATACCACGACACGGCAGCATTGGAATGTTTCTTGGTCCTCTATTCTTAACCGTGGACTTCCAGAAATTTATATTAATTGTGGCTTCCCATTTAATTATTGGGTATTTTTTTAGGAGTAAGGCTTCTGAAGATGAGTCATCGATCATAATCATAGACTTTTGTTTGCCGACGTTACGACCAGAAAAGTCAGGTCTTTATCGATGCATTTAAAAATAATGGTCAACTGGATGACAGCTCTTACTAGCAAATACAGCAAGTATCTACATAAATGCTAAATCTAAGTAGACTAAAATATAATTAATAAATAACTTCGTAATGATAAAATAATAAAAGTTCACACGTTTTATTCGGACGAACTAACATGAAATGGTCCTTTATCAGTGGTTGAAATATATCAAATAGTAATATTCGCCAGCAAAAAAATTCGACAGACATGGAGAGCCTTTGATTTTATTAAAAATCGAAATAACTCGTAAACTAAAACAGTTAGGCATAGAGAACCATTATGAAATATGTGTTCATTTTGTATGTAAATGACAATAAAATAGGTGTTCCGTTTAAAATATGTAACTTTTATGCGCCACACTTTTTGGGTCACCTGTACAATTCAAAGTAGTTTAAGAAAGGAGCCTTTAATGACGTACATACGTCCATCTCAAAATATTTTGAAAATGTTGTGTCGTGGCTCACTCGGTATATAAAAAGTAATATTATAATTAACTTGAATGCTGCAACAAATACAAGTGTTAAACACATACATTAAAAATGTTGTTTATTTATTTGTGGATATTAAAAGTCAATACATGATTAACATGGAATACAATGAACACTTAATATCCAAAGTTCTAAATAATTTACGGCAGTGCCAAAAACGTCACATTCCTAACACTTGACGTTCGCATCTTAACGCATACTACGTTTTCGTTATATATTGATGTGTATTCTTCCTAAATGGGACGTTTTGGCGTCGCCATATTAATAAATTTTTATTTATTTGTGTTCAAAACTTCAGCATCAAATCAAATTAATTACATTATTACTTTTTATACAGTAGTGAATTAAAAAAGTACGCATCATATGAAAAACTTTTTTATTATTAATTATATCTTTAAGATGATTTAGGGGTTAGTTTTGCGTGATTTAAAATCAAAATAACGCACTCGTGGCGGCAGTGAAGAGGTTCTTGGTACATGTCAAATTTGAGATGTTAATAAAATATTAGTCCAAAAATGTTGTTTTGTAAAGAAATCAGAAATAATCAATAAGAAAATTGTTCAAAATGTTATTTTAGACCTATAACCGAGTTTAAGTTCAGTAATGAGAATTTTATTATTTTTTTGAACTTACATAAAAATTGTGTCTCAAATCATCTTTCGAGCATAATTTTGAACTAATAAAGAAGAGTAAAAAAGTTTAACAGCATTTACAAAAACTAAAAAAATATTAAAAATTCTAAATTTTTTATTAAATTATAAAAAAAATTGTCAGTATTGAACTGAAGCTCAGGTGATAGGTCTAAATATCATTTCAAACAACTTTCTTATTGACCTTCATTTCTGAAAATTTCATGAAACAAAAAAACACCATTTATTTAAATATTTTTGACATGTGTCATATTTAAATTTGACCGTATCAAGACTCCAATTACCCGCCGCCAGTGTTCGGATATAAACCAAGCAAAAACTAACACCTAGAAATCATATCTAAAGAGATAATTAATAATTAAAAACTTTTCCATACGATGCATTACTTTCGAATTCACTGTATATTTGATACTATAGCATTATTTGTAAATACTTTTTTATTTAAAAGGTAATTGGTGATACTTTAACAATACACCTAGTACATACATATAGCCATGAGAATAACAAAGTCTCCCAGGAATTGTCATTAAGTAATGAAAATTTTTCGCATTAAAACATATGAATGTGTGTCAATAGAAGAAGTACCTAATTACTCGATAATTCAAAAAAGTTTGTTAATTGTGTGGCGATTTTTGATCTCATAGCATTACAAAAGCAAAGAAGTTCAAAATACCTTTTCGTGAGAACGGGAAGATAATAAATTGCAACTCTACCGAGATGTTATTTTTAAGCAACTGCGAGTATATTTTACTTCAAACAAAAGTGTATTCAAACTTGACATTGAACATGGACTGCAAATTTGTTATAATGACATGTGTTCAGAAAACATCGTTCTTTAATAACTTGTCCAGATTATTGATTCCCGACACAACGTAAAGAGTTAACTTAGCTCTTGAAGTTTAGAATGTTGGCGCAAGCTTAATTGAATCTAGTAATATTTACTGCTTGGTTGGTGTTTGAGAAATTGTATTTGTCACTGAGACAGCATAATTGGGGAAACTTGGTAAATCTAAAACCCTCTATTTTCTAAACTATTCTAAACCAACTGCAAGCTTGAAAAATTATACTTGAATATAATCAGAGATTGATCAAACCTATTTTGATGGATACAGAAAGAAGAAAACGTAAGTTTAAGGAATCATTAAAAATATGTTTATTGTTTCATGCTGAAACCTTGAATTTGAGAATTCAAAGCGAAGAAATTTCTGTTTCACGCTAACATCAAGTGTCTTGAGTTCTTGTTCTGAACTTGCTTACAAGCTTGACCATCTCAAGCCTAAATAAGTTCGTTCGCTTAAAGATACAGTAGGTAATACTAGCTGTCTGGGATCTGTGTAGTCATCAACGTCGTACTAAAAACTAAACTACGGGTTTTAATTGACGAGAACATCAAAATTTGCCTAAGCGAATAAAAGTGGCCGTGATAATTTCAGATTTATTAATAGTACCTAGATACACGATACACGTGTTTCGTCTCGTGATGGTCATCAGGGTATCAATCCATAAAAACAGGTTTCAACCCACTGTGTAGATGCATAATGTGTAAGAATTAAACGGTGTTACCAAACGTAACTTTTAGAGCGACAGTTTTTCTATAAATTCTATTTTGAATTTGTTTATATACATGGCAATGTTCTATCAGGTGGCGACACCGTTCAACTCTTGTAACAACGTTTGAAGAATTTATATTTTAACTCACTGAAAGTTTTTCGTAAATGGAATCTAATAATTCTAAATCTTCGAAAAAAAGAAAAAGTGATTACATAATCGTAGAAAAATTTAACACATATTTCAGTTACAAGTTATGAAAAAAGTATAAACACTAATAAGAACATGCGATTTTAGTTCGTGTTCGATGGAGAGTATGTCTAGAGTTTTTTAATATACATATAGTTCATCGCCATACTAACCATATGCATATGTTACACTTTACATAAAATCTCTGCATTCAAATGTGCGCGCAATATTTTGACGCTTGAGTATTTTACCGCGTAATATTGACTAAAGTTAACTTAAGAAACATTGAAACAGTAAGACTAGCATGCGAACTTCTAACGCCTCGTCTATTTTTAGATTTACTTGATAGTAGGAGCACAAATCAATGAACACGCATGCACTTACCACAATCGTGTACAGCTAATCTGTATTTCTTTTCCAAACTAAGAAATAGCACATATAAATAAAACTTCTTTTGTATTCGCCATGCATACTTCATTCGATTTACAGAATTATCATGCAAAAAAGAGATTATACTTTTAAATCCTTTTCTTTTATTTTTTGAGAATTTAGATGAAGGTGCGTGACTAATTGTATCAATTTTCTCAAAATCGCACTTGAGATTGATATGTTTTCAGGTTTATATGAAAGCCTACACTCTATTGTGTTATTTTTTTCAGTAATTAATTTACACGCAAGCATGCGGCATAGACTTAAAGATCGATACTTAATGTTCACAATTCATTATGGAAATCAAATAAACTAAAACTTAATCCGGTATTATGGAATTTGTAATTTGATTTCAGACCTCTCGTATCTGACTAGGCTAATATGACCAGTTAATATAAATATCTGCAGTAAGACGATTAAACCACTTGTAGTTTTAGATGTAGAAGCGATGACAAGAACAAGAATAAAGCACAAAGTGCTTTTGATATCTGAGACAATTAAAAATAAAAAGCTTTGCATATTCATACGTGATAAGTGCCTACGAGATGACGTGAAAACATTGCTAGTATATAGGTACTTTTGGTGTTTGCGAAGTATAACTGGAAGCACTCAAAACGTGTAATTTTTGTTTTATGCAAGCACAAACACAATATTTTTATTTATAAAATAAAAGTGTTAAATAGACATACAATGGTTCTACTCCACTCTCTGTTTCTTTTTTTAATTATGCTGAGCTAATCGTAACTAATTTCGTATCGATTTGTGACGAAATAAATGACGTTACATTCTGCTGTTACATTGGCATAAGGAGTCATAAAGTCTTGACCTTTAGAATATGATACAATCCAAGATTAATGAGCTTTAGCAGGGAGTAAATTTTACATATATAGGGTTGCCAGAAGCCAAACAAAATAATTAGGCTGTTGTGTGACGTAATAGTTTGCGTGATTAGGAATACTTCAGGCAGCAGTGTTTCCGATTTCCTTATCAGAAAGTAATCGTTCTTGGTGGACGTTAATGCCATGCCGTATTCAGTACGTGCATGACTTAACGAAAAGAAATTGTAACGCAAGCGCTACCGTAAGGAAAAATTCAGCAACACGTTTCATTCTTATTTGGGCTGTGACTCTAAAATCATCTTGTTTTTAATTGTGATATTGACGAAAATAGAACGCGCTTTTTATGTATTGATAGTGTCTATACCTATTCTTTTGGTGTTAGCTGGATTTAATCATGCTCACGGTTTTACGACATTTAGGAAAAACTCCAACGAATCCTCAAACACAGGCACCGCCGCGCCAAGGTACAAACTGTTACAATATTATAAATACAACTCGGTCCCATCTCTTGTACTCTTAGCATTATTACTTTCAAGTCATAAACTCAGTTCAAAAATTTGTCTTTGTCAGATAACCCTCATAAAATGGCTTGGATTCTAAAATTTATACTTAGTAGCATTCTTTGCCTCTTGTGGTGAGAGGATGCTTAGAATATAGACGGATTACAAAGAAATTATATTGTTAAAAAATGCACTATCCGAAATACCTTCGCGGAAAAAATGGTAATTATTAAGAATTGCTGTTTCAGCTCCGGCAAAATCGTGTGGAAATCATACCGACTGCTGGTCAATACCCAAAACGAGCTGCGTAACAGAGCCACACAGGGATCTGGCAAAAGAGTTGCCTTTGCGGAACCAGCAGACCGCCAGCAAACGGACAATGCTTCGCATTACATAAAGGTACTAATTATCGGTTAGCAAAGTTTTATAGAGATGATATCTAACCAAATTAAATCGATCTAACATTAAACGTTGCCTTGTGGAGAATCTAAATTTTGTGCGTGATAATGTTACAGCAATAAATCGTATCACCGTAATGGCGTAGAACACGGAGTAAAACGCAAAACACTCACAAATCAATTTACAATACTTTTTGTAATTGTAATTCAGAAAAAAAAATTATTGCATTTGAATATTAATTGTGCGAAGTAACATTTCTGCTTGTTTGTTTTTATTAGATATCCATTTTACCATGATAGTCGTTAATTATCACTTGTTTTATTAACCCTTAACTAAAAAGCAACTCTAAAATTGCCTAACAAGGTCAATATCATGTAGTAGCTACTTATCTGTACAATAACTAAATCAAAATAAAAGTAGAACATAAAAATGTTAAACACATTTTTATGTAATAATTGCGTACAAAAAATAATATGCACTCAAGAAAGCATTTCCAACAAACGGCGCAGCAAAATACATGAAATTTTGACAAAACATGAGACAATTTCATCAAAAAAAAATATCTTGTATGTACTACAACGAAAAATTATTATTATGATTAGTAGGGCACCAAAAGTAACAGAAGAATTTTTGCCAATAAATATGATCATTTGACCGTTGTATTACAGGAAATCGATTTTGTGTCAACCATTAAATAAGCGCAAAAATGATCCTAAGAGCAATAAAAAGGAGTAAATTAGCATAACTTCGCTGTATCATTTACATTTTTGCTCGGAATTACATTACAGATTTAAATTTTATTGGTTTAGTGAAGGTTAATGTCAGATCTAAATAGTTAAACACGAAATGCTAACCAGACGTTTTAAATTAAACTTATTGATTAATTAACACATTTGTGTAACGTTAAAATAATAAGTTTGATCTTTGTTATACCACAAACTATTTTGACTTTTATCTCAGATCTTAAATCGAAGTATAAAGCTGCAGTAGTTTAATTGTTCTTAAAGTACATACCTACAATGATTAGAGCTGATGCATAGGCGTGATAGCGTAACGATGTTGCGTGTTTTAAACATCTCTTTTAATACAACTAATTAATCTTCAACAACTAAATATCTTTATAGATAACTTAGTTTTATTTATTACTCAAAAATTGAGTTTCATGTATAAGTTAACTACAATTGTTAGAGTCAAGCGTTAATAATAAAGACAATGCCGGAATGAACCCCAATTTTATTATATATTAATGAAGGGTAAAACAAATAAATAATTATAATAGATGGACTCTTAAAGAACTCATCTAGAATACATTAGTACGTTTATCCAAAAACCAAAACCTATTATCTAGGTATAAGCAGCTATAGTAATTTAGGTGTTTTTTAAAAACTAAGATAAAGGTCATGGCAAATGCCCAGTTGCTTTTATATTTATACAAGTCGGCCAGAATCACCTTAATCACCTTGCGTGTAAAATTTTCTTGCCCATTAAACGTAACGTTTCCTACCTATATCTTCAACATAGCGACAACAAAAAATAGTGCAATGCACACAACAAACTAAAAGTAATTACAATATTAATTGATGGCAAATGTAAACGGACGTAAACACTCCGTCAAAATAAGGAACTAAACTAAATATGCATTACGTGAAAGTGTGTGGCAATATTTTACAGCGACACAAACTTCAAAAAGAAAATATCGATTTTACAATAATTACTAACACTTTTAGATTACAATAATGTAGACAAAGAAGTATTTATAAATGTTATTACCAGGTCCTAATCACATGTTGCGATGCTGACGAAAACTGCGTCCACGGTGCAGCGATGGTGATGGATATGCCAGGTGCTTCTACAAATCAAGAAAGTTCAAAGCATTGCAGAAGTGTGCGGAAGGATTTGTGGCTGAGAAGTGGAGAATGTAGTGGTAAGTTACATGTGAACATAGCTAGAGAATGTAACAAACTTGTTAAAATGTAAGTCTTCTTATAGGAGGGGCAAATCAAATACGGCGCTCCTCCTATAAGAAAGGCTTAAATTTCAACCAGCCTACTAGTCGAGGAGGAAATAAACCAACCTACGTAATAAACTGGATAGTAACATATAGACCCGTTTATTACTATATAAAATACACAACATAGTGGCTTCGGGTGGTAGTTTAAAAATTGCTTTGGGAGGTTTTACACCGTCCTTTTGAGTGTATCTTCAGATCAGCCCTTCAGTGAAACATAACATAACATTTACACATACAATGATAACAAAAAAAGTAGTTTTACTTAATTCAAGCTGCTATTTATAAACTTTCAAAAATTAATAAATCACTAAAATAAGTAAAGTTACTTACCACTTTTTGATATGATTGTTATTCTTCGTAATGTCATGCATCTCATCTTCTTAACAGGTGTATGCAGTTTGGATACAACTTTTCTTGTAACGAAAGCTCATTAATTCTAATTTTTTCAGATGCTGTTCGACTTACTACAAGTGCCTCCATAGGCTTATTACTAGTAGTTTTATGTAGAACTTTGTTTTGAGCTTCATAATTTTTAAGCTAAAACTGCTTTATATTGTCAAACACCAGAATTCATTAGTCACAAAGTTTTAATATCAAAATAATGAAGATCAACAGAAAATTTGATTTATTATTTAATTTTTTACTGTTAATAGGATTCATATTTAGATCTTTAGGTAATCGATGACAGCACTTGATACTATTTATAAATAAGAAATAGTATGTAGCGTAATTAGAATCTATTGCTACATCACAATCCACTGGTAAATTTAATCGTTAGGTTAGTTAATGTGAAAAAAAGTAAGTAGAAATAAATTAATTCTGTGTATTGGTGTTAGTTGATATCAGCACAAAAAAATAAATGTATATTTTGAAAAAAAAAACACTGATTGATCAAACGGAATTTAAACTAGTGGACTATGTTCAGCCAAATATTAAAGAACTGCTTTTTTAAATGTATAAAAATAAGTGTATGTACTTATTAATATCACGTGCTTCTTACACTACTAAAATGGTTTTCAGATTTCAGCAAGCGTGAAACAAGCTTGATGCTCAGTAATTTTAAGTGTCTAAATACCATTTGGCACAATAACACTTTATTACATATAATTACAAATACTGACTCTATATAGAAAACATACGTTCATGTTTAACGTACATACTCTTTATATATTCAGGGTTTGCTGGGGGTGTATTAAACATCCGTTAGTGTAAATAAAAAATGACGATAAATTTTTTCCAAAAAAACCTTTGGAAATTGAAGTAGCCAATTAATATTTATCGTACTGACTTTAAATTAAGCGATAGTTTTTAGAACAAAATCAAAAAGCGGCCTCATTAAGCAATCTCGTTATTACTACAATACGCTTTCTTTTCAATTATAATTATGTTGTTTTAATTCAAATCTTTAATCGACATTTTGCTTTTACATGTTCGGATAAGCGCTCTACTTCAATTTTGTTCTCAATTTTTATATCATGTTGTAATAATTACATGAAGCTAATGAGACACTTATCCATATAACTTGTAATTATATTTATAAATATCCTAATAACAAAAATACACATTTTCTGGAAACATAATGTAATTTTATATGTATGGCTTTATTTACAAACAATAAACAATATATTTCATAGGTTGTACCTTTAACCATATGCGACTAAGTCTAAGAATTTCGGTAGGTAGTATAATTATATCACATAAGTAGACCATTAGGGTCTCATTTACCCAACCTTCAATTTCCAATCCGGTATGCTGGTTATTCGATTTTAATATCTTTGTGTTGGTTCTTGGTTTGAATATGAGCAGTTGCGATTTGGGATTAATACAAACTTGATTACATTCTAAAACATTCCTAGCAAACTTTCAAAGCATTAGTCATGTTTTCAAACGTCTTCAGTTTCATCAATACCATCAAGTAGTTCTGCTGTCAGAAGCATTAGCCGACTCATCAATATGCCAAAACCATGCTACAGAAAAATATGAAGGACACCAGAAACTAATGTAACAAAAACATTTAATAATAAAATAGATGAAAGGCTCTGAAGTCTTTGACCAATTAGTAAATAAAGGGATTAACTAATTTGGACGAAAAATAGATTAAGAAAAAATTGTGCTGTATGGTTCATGTAAACCAAAGGAATCTTTTCCTAGTGATGCAGATAATCGAGGTTATTCTGTGACCTATTACACATTAAAATCTAAATCTGAGCTACAAATGGATAGGCAGTGGTTGTGTCATTCTCCAAGTTTAGACAAATGTTTTTGTGAACCATGCTAACTTTTTGCCAATAGAAATCACAGTAATTTCAAAATGAAGTAGATACACGGTTTTCAAATTGGAAAAAGTTAAAAGCAAAAATAGTGAATCATGATAAAAATTGTTGGTACATCTTGAAGCCTGTGTTGTTCAAAATCGATAAGAAAAGAGGCAAATTTTTCCAAGTTTTACGACGATTGACAAATACTTCTTTGATTTTGAATATATGGTGCACCAGAAAAAATTGCCGACGGCGTCACTGAGGTGTCCAATTTTTGTCTATTATTAGTTTATTATCTAATTACGATCTTATTCTGAAGCGGTTATTAGATAAACCTAATGGTTATGTAAAACTCAAACTCAACGAATTACTGCCCAAATACAGGGTGTTAATTAAGTACGTTTCTTTTTCTTATTTGTTTTGTTCCTCTGTAAGTCCTCCCGTATACTATGGCCTCATAACCGTTTGTAACTATAAAGTAGTAGTGAAGTGTGTATCCTTGGGTATTACAAATAATAGTTAGTTTCGGCTAGATGGGCTTCGATCCCAATAGGACCAAAAAAAGACGTTAGCTTAAATTGATTATTGTTAATATTGAATATTGCAAAGTTCAATAATGTTAATCTTCTTGTAGTCAGTAGAACAATTTTAATAATTTTATGTCAAAATCAAATTAATTTGTCTTTTTAAAAATTACAAAATGATTTCGGTTCATTTACACAAAATTATTAAATTTAACTTATTAAACAATAAAACATCACTACCCATTCCCTTTTATTAAATTGTTTAACTTCTCTCTTTGTCTCTTCTTTCGTATTTATTCCTTCAGCTCTTAGCCTTTTTTATTTCCTCTCTTGCGTATTGTCCCTCTTTGATAATATTGTAACAGAATCATATAGTTGTTATTGTTTTTCTTTCGCATTCACAACAGCGAGATTAATAAACAGCCAGGATAGAATTACACTCGTCAATAGTATTGCACTATTGGAGAACATTTATTTAACACGTACATCTTTTATAATTCAGTATTCAGATAAAAATTACATTACATGTTAGAAATTATATCCATTCGTATTAAATGATAATTCGCAACTGCCCGCATAAATTACATGATGACGCTTTAATATTTGTAACATAATATTCTAGAAGATAATCGAAAGTTCAGGATACGGAGTTCTAGAATACCGTGATCATTGTAACTTATTCTAGTAACTGCAGTGGCGTAACACTGCTCCCCCCCTTATGACTGTTCTGTCACAGAACAGCATTTGGGCATCGGCACCTGTAGAATAGGTTGTGACGGTAATTGCAATCATGTCCATCTTGACAAAATCCCTGCTGGTAAAAGAAACAGTCCACAGCCCATAAAGGTTATGCTGTTGATAACTGCAGACCAACACATTAACACTGTTCCCCGGTAAACAACTTCTAGCATGTTCCTTCAGTCCAGACGATTTAAACCACAACCGAGCTTAGGTAGGTTGTTGTCTACGAAGTTCGCCTTCTCGTTAAAAGAATTTCTTAAAAGCAACCGCAATTCTTTTTGACATGTACAGATATCGAACCACAAAATGCGCAAGAGAACATTTTTCTGTTACATCGAAGAAATGTTGAACCTCATTCGTAACTCCAAACCTCTCTTGGGTCGCACCTCCGCACTCTGCGATAAATTCTTCTTCACATCCTTGGTTTCGGATCTTGTTGGTTATTGCACTCGTCCGAATAAGATTGGTGATCACATTGCTGTTACTAGCGTATGGAGTTAGACGACCACAATGTACCACTTTCGGTTTTTCCTTCGGTTGTTTTGGATACGGTAGATGACGTCATTAAATTTAGTCATAATTTTCTACGAGCCTTCCCATTGTAGTTGCAGCTTCGGCGACAACCCACCCTTCTTTGGGGATTGTATAACCATACCAAGTCGTTTGGTTGGAATCCACCATCTTCGGCTTAAATATCGTACCGTACCTTCATCCGATCGCTCGCAATTAAAAATTCTTTTCGGACAGTATCATGTGTATCTCCAAGCTCTCCAGGAGGTTGCGGACATAATCTTGCCCTGCAACTTCCTCTTCAGGTCTACATTCATTTGAATATCGCATGGCAACCGTAATTAACAACCATACATTACGCCCCGCAGGTGTTTGACCCGTACTCTCGAGAACGGATGATCGGTACGGCGTTAGAAATAAATGTTAATACTGATTCCAATCCTTCTGACGTTCGTCGACAAGTTTGGCCAGGTATTTACCCATCGTCCGATTCATCCGTTCTAAATCCTAACATGACGGAGCTGCAATACTTTCGGCACTCGGCTCTTAGGTCTTCTCTTAGTAGCATCGACACTTTCCAGGATTCGTTTCAGAACACAATTTTCTATTGCCAAGGGGTCCCATTGGACCCAATAAGCTTTCACGTTACTACTCAAAGCACTCACTTCTTCCCGGATTGGCCTTCGATCTGTCGTCTTCCAGTACAGAAGCAGTCGCAATTTGGGGTCTTGTTCTGTTCTTGTCTCAACTGCTCCGGCTCTTTTATTATACAGAGGGTTAAGATAAAAACTCACTAGAAGACGCAAGGTAGCACCTATGACGTTGAAACTTAGTGACAGTTTTTAACGTAGGTATACAGAGGAATGTTGCACCAAGCGTAAATCACTTTAAACCAAAAATGATGTGTATCATTTTATCAGTGGCGGCTATACAGAGATAATGCCCGAGGTTTAACTCAAAAAAAATTACTCAATTTTTTTCTTTTAAAAGAAACCATAGTTGGCTGTGATTTACTTTGATAGAGTTTTTTCTCTTTACGACCATATATATCATGTAGGGTCAATCATAGTTAAATTTAGTCAAAACTCATACTTTCCAATATCAAATAAAATTATCGTACTTACCTAAGACATTTGTTTTAATTTTATGACGAACGTCATGAATGAATGCTGCCTCTAATTACATTACCACATTTTCATTCTTCAATCCTCTGAAAAGTACGAAATGGCTTACGAAAACTATGAAAAGAATGATATGTTAGAATAGCTTTTATTCAAAATAATAACAATTCCGACATTGCATCGGAAATATACTTCAATCGTTATCCAGAAAGAGGACAACCTCATAAGTCTATTTTGGTCATAAAATTAAAACAAAATGTCTTTGGTAACTACGATAACAACTATGATTGACCTTACATGATATATATCGTCGTAAAGAGAAAAAAAACTCAAAATAAATCACAGCGAACTATGGTTTCTACTAAAGAAAAAAAATTATTACATAACTCGTAAACAAATGTACATATTTAAAATCCGTCAAAGCAATTATATTCTTCTCACAAAAGTGTCTCAAGAAGGTATTACTAGTTTTTTCTAATTTAATAAACGACTAGGAATATAGACATTTTTCAAAATATAGAAAAATCGATCTTTTGGCTGTAACTCGAAAACAAAAGACGATAGCCGATTCTAGTTTTCACCAATGAGTTTATCTCGAAAAAAACAGAGACACCCACACCATTTTTGTCTATCTCTTATGGTTAGATGGTTAGATACCCTATACAAACGTCGAAATTTGCCCACAATGTATTTACCTCACTGATAAAAACGAAAGAGTACGTTTTAAGAAAACGTGCTTTACAGCATGTTTTGTTTCAAACCTTCTTTTACATGATTAATTTGAAGAAATACAAGGTAGTCAACCAAAACTTTACCCCCATCGATTTTAAAGTGAAAATCCAGATAAATGCTCAGACCCGTCGATTTCTGATTCGATGGGGACCAACTTGTCTTATTTTTGGATCCGCGCAACTTCAACCCTGCCGGGGGGAAACACAACCACCTGATTTTAAATAGATATGAGGGGTGTTGCGATACATCATTTTGAAGATCTCATCGAGTACTATCTGACCGTCTAACTTTGCGTCAAAATTTTCATCGACAACGAAATGAGATAAAATAAGTGGAAGAGGTAATGCGAAAAAAAAAACTATTAACCCTTGTGATTAGCCTAATGTGCGACGCTGTCCAAACCGAATTAAAGTTGTTAGATCGTTATAATAGTATGTAGGTGTCATTTATAATACCGGAGATATGATTAGATTTTGGCCATAATTAGTCGAGCCATAAATATTCATTTTACACAATTTTCTTCAAATAAAACTTGTTTGTAATTTAATTTTAGACTATTTTCTGATTCGATAAGTAATTTTTGAGATATGACTGTCACGTGATACCATTTGTTTTAACAGAAACTAGAAGAGAAATTCCCTTGGTTGAATGAGGTCGTGGATAATTGGACGCAACCAGCCTCATATCTGCCACTGTTCTGAAAGTATACGTTTGAACGTCACGTGATACCATTTCTTTTAACAGAAACTAAATGAGAAATTGCCTTGGTTGAATGAGGTCGTGGATAATTGGACGCAACCAGCCTCATATCTGCCACTGTTCTGAAAGTATACGTTTGATCGTCACGTGATACCATTTCTTTAACAGAAACTAAATGAGAAATTGCCTTGGTTGAATGAGCTGGTGGATAATTGGACGCAACGAGCTTCATCTTTACCACTGTTCTGAAAGTATACGTTTGTTTTTAGTGGATCCGACAGAGGAGCACGAGCACTCCAAAGATGATAACCTCATCATTGGGGGTACGTTTTTGAAGAGCAGTCACGACGATATCACCTACTCAAATGTTTTTATGTTATTGTATGTATTTTATTTAATATTTTATTATTGTTCTAAAAGCCCGTAAGAAAATAAATCACAAATAAATTAAACATAATCTTACATATTGAAATAGAGGAGTTGGAAGGAGAATCAGGAACACTTGCCTTCCCACAAGAAGAACCGCTATAATCTTTAAAAGCAAGGGCGCTTGCCCCTCTACCCTTTTTACACACATTAAGTTGTTGACTAGTAATATTGTTACCTACCTAATCTCACCTTATGCATCAAAAAAGTGGTTAAGTAGATTTCTAGAAAAATGAGATTTTACTTTTATATTGTTTTTTAAGGTTTGAGAGAACTAGTAGACTTACAGACCCGCTTACAGACCTACAAAGTATATGCTACTTACAAGTTCTACTCTCGATCAATGATTTTGACCCAAATTTCCCTTCCTTTTCCCTTAAAAAAATGCAATGAATAGCTTTTGATGAAAAAGGCATGAATTAGGATATAGAGCAGCAGAGCACCTTTAATAACTAAGATATTAAGATATGAATCTGGAAGAGCTAAAGCGACCTCAGACCCCCTCCACCCAACACAAATCAATATCAAATTTTTGATGGTTGCACACGAAAAAGAATAGCTAGCACACTCTAGCACAACGTTGCTCAACGCTAGCACATCGTTAATAACGGCGTTATTGAGTTATTAAGGTGACTTTAGCTTTCCCACAAATAAGCAGTGGCGGCTCGTGGTCAATTATACTGGGAGGTCAAAAATTAATTTGAAAAATAGGCATACTTAAAAAAATATAAATAACTCAAATGTACCGCAAAATTTTATACAATCTACAATTTTGTTCAAAATATAGCGATTTTTCGAAACATTTTCATTAAAATCTCTAAGGGATTTTCTATAAGCATTGTCTAGCTGTGTACGAATATCAACATTTCCTACGGTTGCAAAATTTACCGAGCATTTCATGTGTTCTGCAGACGAAGCATGTTTTTTTATTTTCTCTTTTAAATGTTTTAAATTACTTACACCGGATTTGTACCATAGCGAGTCTGACGAGTCTTTAGAAAATAATAAACAAACAAAACAGTAAAATACGTTTGATACTTCACAACCACATATCCAGTCAGCTAAATGGTACCTTACCTTGGAAAGTTTCGATGAACATCTTTATTTTTGTCTTTGCTAGTTTGTCGTAAACTTAGTTCTGGCAAAGACGACCATTTGCCTTGAACTCAACTAATTTTGTAAAATTAAGTTTGTTAGCACTTTTTAGTTGTTTAATTTTCTGCACTACCGACATTTTCTATAATAGCGCATGCACACGCGAACCAAAAATAGTATTTTTACAAAACAACACAACAGTAAAAAATATCAATATAAATTCTTAAATTGATTTAAAACACGCGAAAATCGAATCAAAAATCGAGCGTAGTTGTACACCCTATTTGAAGTCAACGTAAACTGCGAGACCTGGCTCATGACCCAAAGTTGATTATTGCTTCGGACGTTCGCGTTTATTTGGGCGCTGCACGTTTTTCGAGTTTTTACGGGTAGATCTAATTCAATGAGGACAATTCGCACCGCCAGCCCAAGGTTGAAGAGGATGAATTACGAACGACGGCCGATAAATTTTAAGTTATTATACTTGCGACTTTTGCGAGTAAATTACCTATTTTAATAAAACACGTAATGATTAATATTTTTTATATGTTGTCAAAATTTTGGGAGGTCATTGACCAAATGACCATATGGACACTTCCAAATAAGTATCAAATTTTGATGTTTGCACACACTATCACAAGTTAGACAGACTTTTCTCAACGCTTAGCACACCTTTAATAACGGAGTTCTTGAGTAATATCAAAATTTTGAACTTTTGACGGGTGAACAGGAAAGACCTGAACTAGCTTTGGGTTAACATAACTAAAGTTAACACTAGCACACATTAAATAACGAAATTATTGTTATTATTATTTTTTAAACACATCGACTGCTTAGGTCATTAGCGCATTATCGTTATTTTATATTCTATCGTATGCCACTATGAGTAAAAAGAAAAACCCATAAGAAGGTAATTTTGTTCCCAGTATTGATCAAGTGTGTCAACGTATTTGCCACCATTAACGGTAGAGGATCTCTACTGGATGCTCTGCGGAGACCATTAATCACGCTTATTGAGTCCGAAGCTATCATTAAGGTGGTGAGTTACTCCACGTTCCTTACCTACTTCATATTAGTCCAACTTGTTGCTTATCTTCTGTTATCTTCCTCCAAGTTTTCCAGTCCTGCATCTTCTCATTCCATGTTTGTATTCCCAGACTTAATATGTCCTTAATTACTTGAACTTCCACCTACTCTTTGGTCTTGTAATTGGTCTCGCAATATAGGTTTCCACATTGTGACTTTCTTCACTTCATTGTCGTTTTCCATTCTTTTTATGTGTTCGTACCAGCTCATTCTTTGCACCTTTATTATTTTAATGACGTCTTCCTGTCTGGTATTGTTCTTATCTCAGAGTTCATTAATCTTTGAACCCCCAAAAATTATTTTTCATTTTTCTTTGAAAAATCCTTAATTTCGCCTGCTTCGCGACTGCTGTTATGGTCATCGCTCCCATTCTATGACTACTGGTCCTGATTGCTGCTTTATACACTCTTATTTTGGTGCCCCCTACCTATGTTTTAGTCGTATTCATATGTTCTCTCAATTAAGGTATATCGCGTCTAAGGTGGATTTGCCTCTCCTGTATCCTTGTTGATAATCTGTGCATAATATCAGCTTCTTATTTATTATCGTAGTCAAGAGTTTATATGCTACATTTAGGAGGCTCATTGCTCTGTAATTTGTGCAAACATTTGGGTCCCCTTTATTTAGTTTTTGTACTATTATTCCGAATTTTCCATTCACTGGACATGTGCTCCGTTTCCCATATGAGTAATTAACTTGAATAAATCTTTGTTTTAGTTGGTTTTCACCATATTTGATCATTTCATATTATCTGTTCCTCCTGCTGGCCTTTTTAACTTTAGACTTTTCTTTATTACTGTATCAGGGATTTTTCTTGTAATTGCAGCAGGTTTTCAAAATGTTTTAGCCATTTCTTCTCCTTGAATATTTACCATGGGTGTAGTCCTTACTTCACTCTTTAATATGTCTAGATGTTTTTGTTATTGTTATTGATATTGCTAAATGTTTGTAATTTAAAAAGTTACAATTTAATACTCTAACATTTTTTGGGTGTCTCCAGTATTTTTGGAGTTATTTGGAAGCGAAGGGCATTTCCTACAGAAATTGCAGAATTTGTTTTTTTACTTTTAATTCTATTCTTTTCATACCCATTAATCTTTTAGAATCTGTTCATAACAATAACTTATTGCGATAAAATAACAGTAACAGGAATAGTATTAAAGTAATTAATATTTATAACCAATTTACTTATCTGAACTATTGCTTTATTCTCCCCGCCCCCCATTTTGAACGGTAATTAATAAAATAGTACCTACCTAATAAAAAATTTTAATTTACCGTCAATTTAGATTTCTTATTTCTTATGTATAACAATAAAATGCAAACAGTGTTGATTGTGTTAATGGTTTGTCAACATCTTCTGCCCATGTAAGTATTTAACTTTTTTTGTAGGTTATGATTATATTAAACGTCTTGTAGCACGAAATTTGTGGTGTGCAATAAAACAATTTATTAACGCTTATTAATTTTCTAAGTAGCGTTTCAGATGAGGCGTATAACGCGCTCTACGTACTACATCGGGTATTTAGGACACGTCGCAGTTTTGTTTTCATGAAATTACAAAGTTAACGGCACACAGATCGAGTTCTTGCCATTGCGGCTTATTATTTAGTAAATAAAAATCAAAGACGTATAACATTTTAGCAACTGCGTATGCATAAAACGTCACAAGATGCTATCCAATTTTTCAGCGTAGGGCGTAGAGCGCGTCCTACGCCTCATCTGAAACGGCACTAAGGTCGATTCTCATTTACGCTTCACTCAGCTCGGCGACGCTACGCGACACTACGCTGCAAATTGTCGCCAGATAATTATTTCATTGCTTTAAACGAATAGGTTCGCACTTGAACTCGCGACAAGCTACGACGCGTTGTTTCGTCATACGGCAACGCTCGGTATTGTTCGTGTGCGTTAAGTAATTCTATGCCGCGCTGTGTCGTTTAATATACAATCGATTTGGTGTGTTTTTTTGCAAAAATTGAGTGCTATGGATGACGAAAAGGCAGATCAGTTGATCATCCTTGTGGGTGAATATGAAGAACTTTATAATTTACAAAACAAAACTACAGTAATCAGCAAAGGAAAAAATATCTGGAGAGAAATTGCCTTAAAATTAAATGAAACTCGTAAGTATTTTTGTTAGGTATCTTATTTATTTTTCAAATAAAGGAAAGGGATCTTTCTATTTTGAAAATAAACGGAACAATAACCAAAAAAGTAATAATTTAATAGCTTTTTCTTCTTTACAAAGTTAAAGACCCAATATGAAATTAATGCAAAATTATTTGTTGTGATCTTAGTTGCTCTGTTGAATACCTTCATTTGCGCGATCAGTTTTCCAGGGAATACAACCACTTGGCGAACAAAAATAATCTTTGAAAGTGTCTCGAACTTTGACTGCATCGTTAGAAAGTCTTCCAGAAACACGTGGCAATCCAACCAAAATTGGATATTCATTTTGCTTCTTTTCACCTTCTAGTGTACCCAAATAAATGTTATCGTTTTGCAGAAAATTATGTAGACACAAGGCTGCTAAAATAATTGAACCTGCATTGATTGGACTGACCTGCATCTTACTGAAAAAAAGGCTAAATTTTTGGCAGAGGATACCAAAGGCATTTTCACTAATTCTACGAGCTCTTGAAAGCCTATAATTAAAAATTCGCTTATCCTCTGCCAAGTTTCGCCCCGAATAGGGACGCATCAGATAGGTCCTTAAGAAATGCTTCATCTCCTATGACGTAGGGTAAACCTCCTAAACTTTCACTAAAAACTGTATCTGCTGGTGTATCAAATGTTTTGTTATTTAAAGCTTTTCCCATAGCGGAATTAGTAAAAATACCACCATCGCCATTTTTGCCATAAGCTCCAACATCGACGGCGATAAATTTATAATTTACGTCTACTAAAGCTAGTAAAACAATGGAATAAGTCTTTTGTAATTAAAATACAAAGATCCAGATCCTTTAGGAGCTTGAATAGTCATATGCTTTACATCTATAGCTCCTACACAGTTAGGAAAATTCCAAATATTCCGAAAATCCTGTGCTCCTTTCTGTAATGATTCAGGTGTTGGTTGTGGCATAACAATTTTTGACAAATATTCCCAAATAATTGTACTAGTCATTACGAACTATTTCATGTATTGTAGAATGACCCAATCGGAAATTAAATGATAGTGTTTGAAAATCTGCTCAGTAGCCAGATACCTGAAAAAAATAAACTAAATGACTATGCGTAAAATGCATATCTACTCAAGTAACAAATATACGTTAATATTTTTAATAATATTTTAAAATGATCTTTACAATTAATTATGAAAAAAAATATATCTGGGCATACAAGTCTTTTGGATAATAGCTATATATTTATTTTTATTTTAGTTGAAAGATGTAAAACAAAATGGGAAAAATTTAAGAGACGGATTTCAATGAGCCATAAAAAACGCGAAAACCAAAAGTGGGCAAGCAACCAAGTCAACAAGAAAGTGGCGTTTTTACGACGCAATGTCGTTTCTTCTGTCCTATTTAAAAAACAGAGAGTAAGTAAAATATTGGTAATATTATTATTTATTAGACACTAATAGATATTTTAATCATTGCAGCACACACTCAAATATAGATGAAGTATGCCTTGATCAAAATGGAGATACAGAATTCAGTGATTCAGAACACGGCAATGAAAACGTCACTGAAGAGGTGCATTCTCCTTTTACTGAGTTCGAGGTACAACCCAGAACTCCTCTTTTGTGAACTGATTCTTTGGAGCAATTCTTTATCTGTCAAGACATCCCCACCTTTGTGTCAAGCCTAAGTCAAAAATAAGATTTTGAAATCGTAAATTCAACAGAGGTAATGCTGTTGTCTGGAAAAAATAGTGCCCTAGCTTCAATCTCTTCAACAGGATTTACTTATCCCCAGAACACTTCTCAGCCTGCAAGTCCGCAATATACAACTTTGCAACCAATTTTATATGATAATCTTTCACCTCAAACATCTACAGGTTTTTCTACAAATATGCAGGAGCGCAACAACTCATCCAATGGAACAACTACATATATATATATTATAATACAAATTTTGACAAATGAAATGCAGCAACTAAATATCCATTCCATGTCACATCACTTTCATTTATACGGTTAAGTAAAAGTAAGCATACATATTTAAGTAAATGTGTGTCTTGCGACATCTCGTGTAAACATTGAGACGTATGAATAGTATAAACTAAGAAAAATGCCAACAGTTAACTGTAACGGCATGTGTGTGTTAAAGTGCAAAGCGCAATCTAAGCAATAGCTTTAATGCTTGTACACACGTTGCCGATAAAGCCAAGATAGCTTGTGCAGAAGTACGCAACACCTCTGATGAGCTCACAATAAGAGCGAAATGCTGCATCAGGTGTTCTTTTGTTGCGGCATTGCTTCCGTACAAATATCTTGGCTTTATCGCAGCGTGATGTTACAAGCATTAAAACTATCAGCTTAGATAGCGCTTGCGCACTACACACATGCCGTTACGTGGCATTCCTCTTAGTTCATATATATTAGTTTTGTACACAAATGCGTTTTTCTTTCTAATAAAAGAGTTTATTGCAATTAAAATAACCTGTTTGTTTTTTAACATTTAAACGATTAAATAATCTTTAAATATTCCAAAAATATAATACATTCTTTAAAAAAAATTGAGTAATTTTTTAACAAATTAAAAGATACCTACCTAAGAAAAACTGTTAATCTTTCATACGGTCCAATACTCAGCCTAAATTTTGTATTCCGTTTAGTAAGTGGCATAATTAAAATTTCCATCAGTTGATTAAACTTTGCTGGTGTCATTCTAAAATATTTATAAAATTTTTACATCATCCTCTTCTAATCTTCTAAAAGAGAGTGTGGAATTCTCCTTCTTGCTATCTTGATCTAAATATGTGGTGTATTTTTCAAGAAAGCTTGTATGCGGCGCGCTGCGGCCGCCCGCTGTTGCGTTAAATGAGAATAGCTAGCAACGTTACGACACTTCGCTTTTGCGTCGCGTCGCCGAGCTGAGTGAAGCGCAAGTGAGGAATCGTGCCTACGGCTCAAAGTAATAATTTTGATTGCCCATTATGTATATCGAGAGAAATTTAAAAAAATGAAGTCCTTGGTCAGTACTTTTTATATTCAAATTCTTTATTAGTTTTGACAAAATGATTACTCGTTGTCATCTTCATTTACTCAAAATCTGAAAAAGTTTAACCATATTGGTGGTTTATAACATTATTGCCACTAATTAATAATATACAGCCTATCCGTGTTGAACGGGGACCTTTGATGTTGCTTTTTAAAAGTAGATTTTTTCAAAATCGGTTTTTGACCATTTTAAGGTTTCTCAGTGGCTACAATTTAAAAAAAAAACTCAATTATATAGAGGTGTCCACTTTTTTGTGGACCACCTGTCTACTTTGATATTTTAGTTTTTGATTCTGAATCTACTTAAAAACTATGGTGACTTTATGTATACGAATCCCAAACCCAAAAAATGATACTTTTGGAGATATCCATTTTTAAACAATTAATTAGGTCAATTTTTTCCTGTTTCTAATTGTTAAATTTAGTTGGGTTCATAAGGAAGAACAGAAGACATTTCATGTCTTTCTGATTAAGTACGCCATGAGTCTGTAAAGAAGTACTGCATACTTTCATTTCTTTTATAACTTTTAATCTAACCATTCAGACGAATAAAGAATTTATTATTATTAGTATCGAGCTTCAGATATTTAACGTTTTTAGGTTATTATTTGAAATACATATCAAATTCAAATTTTATTTACACATAGAGCGGACTCCCAACTGTCTATGATTTAACGGTCGACATCGATTATACAGGGTACAAGAAAAAAATGTCAAACTTTGTAATCGAAATGATAAATAACTTAATAAAATCAGATAGCGCACCCTGTATATTTTTGCCAGATCAATGTAGAATCAAAATCTCTACAATTTTGCTATACATGTTTGTCTACAAACGCATCCATTGTTAGCCGTGAAACTCGTTTTTATCAAAAATTACCGGCGAAAAATTAAGTAGGCGATGAAATGCAAACGTCAAAAGTTTATTGTTATCACGGTTGTTTTAGTAATTTTGCTAATTGCTAACAATAATTAGTGAGCTTTCGACAGCAGAAGTAGTTACTATGGTTTATTCCCCGGAAAATCGAATGGAAGTTGTTTATTGGCAGGTCATAATTACAAAGCAGATAATCCGGAACTACAATGATATACTCGAGCTGAGATTCAAAAAACTTCAATTGCCAACTATGAGAAAAATAATAGGAAACATGTTTGTACTGAAGAGGATATGCAATTTGACATGGTTATCGTTATCATCAGTTGAGAATCCTACCATTGGAATACGACAAATAGCATATAACGTTGGTCACTTCGAAGACCTCTGTAAATAAGGTGTTACAAAAACACTAATTCTATCCTTATCGCGTGCAACACCATATCAATATTTAAGAAAAACAGATTTTGAATGCTGACACCAAAGATTAGGGAGTAGGAAGATGGGGAACGTAGGTAAGAAAAGTACAGCAAATACTGATCAAAAAATTAAGTTCTGTTTACATCTGAAGCACCAGGGGCGCCCTAAAATTTCAAAAATAACCGTGAAATTATTTTCTTCACTGATCGGCTATCAGGTGCTTTTTTAGGATTTAGGAAAACAGGGGTTTACATCAACAAAAAAAAGTTTTTTACAAATAATATACCTTATAATAAAATATTTTGAGACAGTTAGTTACACGTTCACAGTCGACCTTAACTAAAATTATTTATTAATAATTTAACTGAATTAAATCACAAATAATAAACAAATAAATAAACAAAAAATAAACGATGTATTTACAATTTAGCATTTTTTGCCAAAGTAAAAAATGTTACGTGAGATCCCTCTTTTTATTGTTGCTGCAGGTTTGCACTATGCAATAAGAACAGTGACTCAAAATATATACATTCCGCAAATGTCAAAAAATTCAATTTTGTTGTAAATTTTGATGGTCTATTTTATAATTTCGAGTTGTCAATAAAAATGTTTTCAACGTGTATTTTTGATAAAAAACAACGCATTTCACGGCAATCGGTCGAGTTTCGGTAAACATACATCAATAGCAAAGTTATAGAGAATTTAATTTTATCAACTTATTCATCATTTTCCGATTACAAAGTTTGACATTTTTAAATCGTGGACAGTTAGGGTCGGTACCACCCTAAATGTGAATAAAATTTGAATTTGATATTTCAAATAATAACCTAAAAACGTGAAATATTTGAAGGTCGATATTGACGCAATTAAATGTTTAAAAATCTCGAAAAATATCATTTTTTTGGATAAGACTCGTATACATAAAATTACCATAGTATAAATAAATAGAATAAAAAATATATGTTTCCATTTAAAATACCAAAAGTTGACAGATGGTCCATGAAAGTTGGAACACCCTGTATAACTGAAAATATTTTTAAATTGTAGCCACTGAGGAACTTAAAAAATATTGTCAAAACTGATTTTGAAAAAAATTACTTTTTAAAGGGAATATCAAAGGTCCGTGTACTACATGGACAGGCTGTATTTCGATTTAGCACCAGGTTTGTTATGAGTTCATGTTACGCCGACTTTTTATGAAAAATTGACTTTTTAATAGTTCTATGCAGTGACTTCAAATCTTAGATGGCTTCGGTGTCAAAGTAAACTTAAAAATATTTGCTCCTACGAACAGGATGCAAGCATGGTATATTCTTTATTTCTACAAAAAAATAACTACATATAGCAGAAACAAGAAATTATTAAAATATTATAAATTATTTATGAAATATGATGACCTCTACACATTCTTCGTTGTATGTGAAATTATTTGGTCTTTTTATTCGAAAGTGTAGCAGATGCCAATTGATATAAGGTACACAAACGGTGCGTAATCCCTTACACATTATGTAACAAAATAATTTACATAAAAGCTTCACCAAGTAAACTTCTTTACATTTTAAAATCAGTGTGTATTATACAGTGCACAGGGTGGCCAAAATTCGATGTTTTAATAGGGAATCTCTTTAACAATAATAAATATGAAGAAATGAACAACCGATCCTCGGTCTCTTTTTTGGAGAACAACCTAATAGTGAAATCAAAATTTATTATCTTCTTTTGTTTTGAGTTATAGACAAAAGTTCGATTTTTCGAGTTTCGTGTTTGGGCTATATCTCGTCTATTTGTAAAAAAAAAATGATTTTGACGTTCTTCGGGCACAGTGAGGATTCAGCGGTGTAATTAGTTCTTTAAAAATACTTTTAAATTTCGAGTTGCATAAACTTGTATTTCTTTATATGGAACGACTAGTTTGACGTTAAAAAGTCACCAAATAATTCATTTTCGTTGCTTTTTAGCCAAAAATTGTAATTCGGAAGTTTTCATTGCTTTCTGGCAGGATTATGCAAGACATCTGTCATTACCCAATAATAAATTATGAAAAATTATGGATTTGTAATATAATCAGATAAAACACCAAAACATCATATAAAAATAACCAAACGTTTAAAATTTTTATACAAAGTTATTTTGTAACACTGAAATCACAACTGCTTTTAAAAAAATTAATACAAAAATAACAAAAACATTTACATATTAGCTACAAAGAATAAAAAATAAAAAAAAAATATTTTTCTATAGGGTTTGCACATTTTCTGTTTAGAGTTAAACTAATGAAAGTATCATGTTCAGTTTATACTACAAGCTTCACTATTACGTGCTTTTGTAATTCTTAAATTCTATTTTTGCTTTTTACTTCGGGTACTATATGTAGGTTTTTTATTTAATATTTGCTTGCACAACGTTAAGTGATCAGATTGTAACAAAATGCTTCATTCATTTTTTAAAACAAAGCTAATTTCAATCGGTTTTTCTTCTTACAGAGAGGTTTGCAACCCTGATAGAAAGTCGATCGAATCTCATCAGTATGGTGATTCATTTTTTCCCAAAAAAACTTGGAAATATTACTAATTTACCTCAACCTGTAATTGAATCGAATCTGCCCTCAACACATTGATTATTCAATGGGAAACATGAGTTCTAATCAAGTCAAGATCAGTTGTCTACATCTCGTCAAAGAACTGAAGTGAAAAACAACGACATTCTGTTTACCAAAATTTGCCCACGTTCCGTCTTTACTGAAACATACAAAAAAGCAACCGGTGCAGAAATGATCAATTCCCGTCCCAAGTAATAAAATTATCATATTAATTTTTAAAACAAAGCTAAATTAAATTTTTACTTCTTACAGAGAGGTTTACAAAGCCCTGATAGAAACCCGATCGCATCTTATCAGTATGGTGACTTATATTTACCCCAAAAACTTGGAAATAACATTTATTTATCACAACTTGTAATTGATTCGAATCCTCTCAAACACATTATGATTATTCAATGAAAAACAAGAGCTCACAATCAATTGAAGATCAGTCGTCTACATCTCGTCAACGAACTGAAGTGAAAGCAAAAAACATTATCTTCACCAGAACTTGCCCACATTCCGTCTTTATAGAAACGTACAAAAAGAAACCGATACAAAAATGACCAATTCCCAGGTCCAAGTAATCAGATTGTCACATTCATTTTTGTAAAACAAAGCTAATTTAATTTTTTTTATTTCTTATAGAGAGGTTTACAAAGTCCCGATATAAATTCGATCGATTCTTATCAGTATGGTGACTTATATTTATCATAGAACTTGGAAATAATATTTATTTACCTAAACCTGCAACAGAATCAAATCCGACCTCAACTCATGATTCTTCGAAGAAATACATCAGTCCCCAGTCAAGTGAAGAACAGCCGTCTACATCTCTTCAAGAAACTGAGTGTAAAATGCAGAAACAATCTGTCCACATAACTGTATACCAGAAAAGTGCATTGAAAATATTTAAAGGAAATTCCTCAAATTCCTAGTGTTTGAATGCGATGGTGTCTATCCAGAAAGAGGCATTTGCAATGAACTTCTTTATCGCGGTTTTTTAATTTTTGTTCGTTGGAAAAAAGTGTACTAATTTGTCAATTTTATATAAACTTATGCATGACCAAATCAATTCTCCTCACTTACAGTCATTAATTAACTTTCATGTACCTAATTATTCATCTCGTTTTCATCAAGCCTTTTATTATGTTACTCCACGCACCAACATTTTGCATAAGTCACCCATACATAACCTTTGTTCCATTTTTGATAATAGTTGTAATTCATGTGACATTAATAATTGTATTTTACAATCACTATTAAACAATATTTTATAATTTTAGTTAGGTTTTAAAGTATAATATTTATTTAATTTTGCACTACAACTAAGAAATATTGTAAGTTTTAGTTTCGTGCTCTGTAATTGGGTTTGTACCTGTAGAGCAATAAATATTATTATTATTATAAGGCATTAAAATTACATCGAAAATTCTTAAATCAATTTCGAGGTATCTCGAACCAAATACTAAAACAAAAGTCAGGCAGTTCGTAAGGCTAATTAATTATTATTTGACAAAGTGTATTCAAAAGCAGCAAATCAAACAAAAAATTAGGAGGAAAACGATTTTATATGGTCAGAAGTGCCCATGCAAGAACTTGAAAATTAAAAAAAAAAATAAGTTCAGTACCAGTTCTATTAGCATTTAATAGACAAGCAGAGAGAAGAGTATCAAGTGATGCTTCACGCCATGGTCTAAAGGCAGTTTTTGAACAAAAGCGAGCATTTGGAGACAAGTTACGTACAGTTCAATGTCGTTATGCCCGGCGGAAAAGAGATACGCCTAAATTGAAATGGAGCCTTAGTGATAGTGTGGGCTACCAAAAAAATACAACAATTTTTCATAGGTAAATAGTTTTAAATATTTACAGATCATAAGCCTTTAGTGTAATTATTGTCAAAGAAGCCAATTATCAAATTAACAATTAAACTGCAAAGAATGCGTATGCGTTTAATTATATTTAATTATGTAACTAAATTTATTTATTTATTTATTTGTGTGTACATTTTTGTTATTGTATTGTGGTAGTACAGAAGATCCTAAAAATTTATTTCTAGTATCAAAGTAGAACAAACGCTTGGAATTGTCCAATCTGAATAATTTTTTTAAAACACAAAAATGACTCTACATTTGTTAAAGTTTGTGATCACATTAGAATTGAAGGCCTTTAAAATTAGTCCCAGTTCTAAAACCCTACAAAAAATAACGTAAAACCTTTCTATTGTTGAAGAGTGTGTGGAAATGGAGTTTTAACTTAAATAATCTTAGAAAACATTATAATTTTAACATTACAGGAACAAAACAGAGAGCCAGAGAAAAGATTTAATTTTAAACTGTGAAAATTGTAAACCTAAAACCGAACCCATAGTTGTGTCCCAAAAGTATCGTGGCGTGCTATCGGGGTTGATTTACTTAACTTTAAAACTGAAATTTACTTAGTGGCGGTTGACTATTATTTGAAATATGTGGAAGCAAAAACTAAACTGAATTGAAAGTAAATGTACAATATGTGTCTTAAAAGAATTTTTTAGCAGAAATGTCATTCCGAAAATTGTGCCTTCTGGCAACGGTCAACAATTCGATCAGGAGAAATTTCATAAATTTTTACTAGATTATAATTTTCGTTGGGTCAGCAACAACTCATATATTCCAAGTTCTAATGACCAAGCGAAAACACGGTTGAACTGTAAGGCCGCGTTCTCACCAAAAGCAACCGGCGACAGCAACGCGACGACAACCCAACTAAAGTTTCTGTTGCGTTGCTCTTGTGTACTTACTAGAAGCGACTTATTTTGGAATCAGTTGTGAGAAAAATGTCTTCCTCGTCGGATGAAGAAATTGCTGCTGCATACTTGATACTGAAAAAGCGTAGAAAGAAGACAAATAGAAGGTTTTGGGTTAATCCTTTTTATGCTATAAATTTGGGACATAGTTCTTACATAGTAGCTCAAGAATTAAATCATGATCCTGTTAAATTTCACGGATTCTACCGTATGAGCAAGCGCACGTTTCAAACTCTGGTAGAAATAATAAAACCTGAAATAAGCAAGAGAGATACTAATTACTGCAAAGCAGTAAGTGCTGAAGAAAGGCTTCTTATTACTTTAAGGTAAGTCTTTATTATATTTTTTGATTAGCATATACATAGAAACGAAAAGATTTATTCTTGCAAAAATTTAAGTAAACATAACGAAAACTAATGTTCGCAATTATAAACGTAATTATCAGATTGACATTGAAAAGATCTCGAAGGCTCGGAAGGATCAGACGCACTCATTGTTGTAAAACCTGATAATTGTTTAGGGTATCTGAGTGGTAACTGAAGGCACTTGACGGTCTAGGCTGGCAGCTAGAACTACTTGATGGTCCAGGTCGACAAGGAAAATTATTGGTATAATCGCTCCTCGTACTATTGACACTTATCGAACGAAAAGGCCCTTCAGAATTATCCTGTAATATTTTGTCAATGATTTCAAAAAATTCACGTTTACATCTCCTCTTTTGAGAAACGTTCATTAATTCTATATCAGGAAGAAGACTAAGCAAAACTTCTGATCTGCGCTTTCATTTTATTGCTGAAAGTCGCCTTTTTGCATCAAAGTATTCAGCAAGTGATTTTTCTGCATCTATATCTTTATTTTTCCTTTAAGTGCGGTTACACGATTATCTCTTATGTGATTTACTCGGGGAGCTGTTGGTGTCTCAGGTAGCTCATTTTCATTTAATTGAGATTGAGTGTTAACTTCTGACGACTCAGTTTCTTCTTCAGTTTCTGGTACAGTGCTCTCTGTGTCATACACTCTACAGTTAAATTACTTGTCTGTTTTCGATTACTTTTAACGAAAGGAAGTAAAATTGGAGAGCGTCTTCCAAATAATATTTTTTCTTAATGCCTCCAGCTGACCATCTTGGTGGTATTTTCCTGAGGTGTCGTAAGAAAACAGTCCGTATATTTTTCCAGCGTTCTTTACAAGTTTGCACTGGAAAAAAAATTACGTTAAAATATCTTGTTTTAGCATTGTTATAAGTATTTTTTCATTTCAGGTATTTAGCAACAGGAGATAGTTATAGAGCTTTGACATATTACTTTATGCGAGGTCTCACAATAATCAGCAATATAATTGCGACCACAACTGAAGCTATTTGGACTGTTTTACAACCTGAATACATGAGTACACCTACTCCGGACAAATGGATATCAATTGCTGATCGTTACTACACTCTCTGGAATATACCAAATTGTTTGGGTTCCTTAGACGGTAAGCATTTTCGAATAAAATGTCTTCCACAAACGGGATCAACGTTTTATAACTACAAGGGATATTTTTCAATTGTTCTTATGGCATGTCCTGATGCGGATGGGTTATTTACCACAATAGACGTAGGAGAAATAGGTAGAAATAGTGATGGAGCGGTTTTCGTACATCAAATCTTGAACGCTCTTTACAACTGGGATTGTTGGAATTACCACAACCTAGACCACTACCTTCAAGAAACGACGATTTTCCTTTTACTTCGTAGCAGATGAAGCCTTTCCTCTCAAAAACTATATAATGAGACCTTATTCGAAACGTACTTTAGACAACAGAAAAAGAGTTTTTTAATTACCGCTCATCAAGAGGACGGAAAAGTGTCGAATGTGCATTTGGGATGTTGGTGTCTAAATTCCGTTTATTCGAAGGCCAATTTGCTGTAAAGAGGAAACTATAAATTCTGTAATTAAAGTAGCGTGTGTTTTACATAATTTCATACGAATCAAGCAGGGAATATTTACCCAACCAACAGAAACTATTGCAGATCGTCAGGATCAGTGAACATTCCAATTGAACCTATGTCACAACCACAAATTATACGTAATCATTCAAAAGCACAGAATATTAGGGAGCGACTTTGTGATTATTTTCTGACGCCTACTGGGGCTATACCATATCAGTGGCATCACATAGTGTAACCAATATATTAATACTTAAATATATAGAAAATTTATTGTACTAATTTCTTCGTACTACGCCTTCTCTAAATCTATTTTTTCATAAGTATACAGTCTGTCTATTGCTGGACACAATGGAAATAAATGATGAAATTTTTTTTTCATTTTCTGAGCACCCTGTATATCAAATAATTTTTTGCATGGTAATCTCATTTTATTTAATAACCAGAATGTTTCTTTCATAAAATCAAAAAAAAAAATCCTGTCAAATCCAGCCATGGACACACTTTTCTGTATAACCATATAATAGATATATAAAATAAATACTTTAAACAACTTACCAGATTCATTCATTGCTTTAGAAATTTCCATCCAGGCTTTTTCCTTGATGTCCAGTCGGGTGTAACAATCATTCGTTATATCGTATAAACACTGATATGTTTACTTTAAGCCTCATTAAAATGGAAAAAAAGCAATAGTAAGAAAAAATGTCCAAAAAAACCTGGAAAAGTAAAGCCTCGTCTTTAATGTGGTGTTTCTCAAAACGTATATGTAATAGAACGCAAATTAACATTGAAAAAAGCCAAAAGCGGCTGATAGAGGAAAGCCTCTCTATCTTACTTTTAACGGTGTTTGAGATTGACGGCGACAAGTTTTTAATTTAGGAAAAATAAATCCAAAGTTCTATTTGTTAAAGTAGGTATGTAATAGGATGCAAACTTTAAACCTCATTAAAAAAAATGAAAAACAGCCATAGAAGCCTGATAGAGAAAGCCTTCTCTTTAACGTCGTGTTTGAGATTGGTGGCGGAAGTTCTTACTTTTAAAAAAAATATATATATATACGAGGCTAGTTCAATAAATACGTTCGAGCGCTGTGGGAAACGATTGTTAGTGGAGCTCTATAATCGTACAAATTTGCGTAAACCAGCGGCTGCTATATAGCTGTCTATTGTGACACATCCCTCGTGATATTCAATACAGGAGACAGTTGTTGTGCGCGTTTCTCATTATGGCAGGTCTTATAGTTGGAGCGTCCAAAACCGATTACCGAGCAGTCATACAGTTTCTGCATGCTGAGGGCAACACTCCAGTTCAGATTTATGGGAGAATGAAAATGTTTATGGTGGAGCAGTGTCCTTCAAAACCACAGTCGTGGAATGGTGTCGGAAGTTCACAGATGGGCGACAATCGACAGCGGATTTGCCAAGGCCGCATACAGCTAACATCATCAAATCACAGATGGAGCGGATGAGGTGGGAGATTTTAGAGCACCCCCTTACAGCCCGGATCTTTCACCCTGACTTCCATATCTTCGGACCATTGAAGAAGGCACTTAAGGGACAGCGATTCCAGTCGGACGCTCAAGTCAAGCAGGCAGTTTTGAAATGGTTCCGCGAACAGCCAATGGACTGGTACCACACCGGTATACAGCGTCTTGTGAAGCAGTGGGATGCATGTCTTTGTAGTAATGGCAATTTTGTTTAGTGTAAATAAACCGCTTACATGTACCACCGTTCGAACGTGTATTTATTGAACCAGCCTCGTATATAAATGTAAAGTTCAATTTGTTTTGTAATGTTCGATATGTAACTTTGTGAAGTCTTCAATCGGCGATACGGAGTAGCGTCCTAAACAGTTAAGCCTGTATAGACATATCTGAAGTAGCGTTCGGACCCATGTCTGAGTAGCGTCCGACGTATTTATCATTATTAACAGTATTTAATCTTAAGTACAGTTATTACAATTTCTTTCTTTAAAAAAATTAAACTTATAATAACCATTTCAAATTAAACATTTTCACGTAAATTTGTTTTAAATCAATTTAAGTTGTTTTCATGTGATCGGGGGTGAACGGTGTTGGTTGGTAGGTTACAGTTATGACAATTCCTTTAAAAAAATTACAGTCATAATAACAATAACAGTTATTGAAATTAGAATCGGGGAGGAAAGGAGGTTACAGGCCCCAACATGTTTATACACGAAGAGGAATAGATAGCACTTGGAGCACACTTTGCTAGACGCTAGCAGACCTTTAATAATGGAGTTATTGAAGATTAAATGTATGATAGCCAGTTCCTCCACAACAACATTACCAACTTTTGACGTTTGATCATGAAGGCCTGAGCTATCACAGGCTAGCACATAACATATAAAACTCGATGGGGCGGGAGGGGGGTTAAACGATCGAGCTGTTCAGCGTTATGTGCAGACAACTTCGGAATTAAAATTATGGGCATAATGGAAATGCAATTCATTTTCGTTCAGGGAATTAATATGTATGTAAATAAATATATATAAAAATTCAACCAAATTACAAACATAATTGAAACGCAACTCATTTTCATTCAAAAATTAAAATTATGTAAGTACTGAAATTCTTCAATTGCATTTATACAGGGTGGTGCTTTGAAAACGGGTCATAGGTTAATGGTTTGGTATCAAAATCAAACTAAAATTAGTCCGTATAGCTGTTGCTATTAGGAGTCAGCTAATTTCACGTTGTTTTCAAAATTTGTCAATAAAAATAAAAGTAACTTTTGATAATGAAAGAAAATATTATTGAGTTGCCTAAACAATCAACATTTTAGGTTTTGACAATAAGCCTAAAAGGAAAGTCATTAATAAGCAAATAAAAGCTTTATTCCCAAGGAACAGCTTCGAATGATATTAGAACTAAATTAAATAAAAAGGTTACCATAAATAATCATCAAAAATTATGAATTTTTATTGATGAATTTTCAAAAGACCGTGTAATTCAGCTAATTTCTGATAGCGAGCACTATGCGCAATAATTTTAGCTGCGTTTTGATAGCAAAACCATTTTTGTCACTTGAAAGGGCAAGCAGGAAAAAAAAACAGTTCACAATGCTAAATTCCTGACCCGTTTTCAAAATATAGCATCACCCTGTATACATAATAAAAAATTAATTCATTTAAATTCAGCTCAACTTAGTGGTATTTTTTCTAATAGATTAATTAAATTAATTGGCTGTTGGTATTGAAATTTTAAGAGAAAACGGCTTGCTACACATAAACTAAAAGAAAAAAAATATTTGCATACAGGCTCTCATTTAACGTACGATTCCGCTATTTAAAAAAACCGCCACAAAAAACCGCGCGTTTTACTGATGTAGGAATGAAGGGTTGACGTGATTCACTATTATACAGACTTTGTATGATACTGAGGTGCTTTTGCGTTGATGGTAATGTCCACTGAGAGATTGAAATTTGATACCTAATTCAACATAAATAGTAATGGTAAGAATATTGTTAAATATCAGATTTACTTCTTGAAATGCGAGATTTCAAATATTTTTTATAAAATGTCAAATACTCGTCAATATGATTTCTTCTTCTTCTAGATACTTCAATGGCGTCCTCAAGATTATGTATTGTATGTGGAAAGGATACATCTAATTTTGTGATTGTGCCGTCAAAGTTAGATCCGTGATTTAGAAAAATGCATGCTATACGAGGTATTTATTCGTTATGTACTGACATATTGCTTGTTATTTAATTTTAGCTTCTGCTCGATCTTCCCATGACTATGACTGATATCAAGCTTTGCACTGAATGTAATATGCTTTGCTGTACTGCATAAAATTTTTAACTTACGCGAAAAAGTTTAGAAAATTCATAAAAGATGTTTACGCTTGCTTTATGTGTGGTAAAAAACTAGAACTAAACCTTTGCATCCCAGCACAGACAAAAAAAACTTTTTAGTGTTGAACCGATTAAGAGCTCAATGCCAAATTATAAGTTTTACTATTTATTTTTTCTAAAGGTACTTAAGTTTACTTTATTTTGAGACAACTGCTAAAGAAAAAAGGGCATGCAAATTTTGCCTCAAACTTTTCAAGATTTGGTAAAATTACATAACTTGTATCGTGACAACTTAGCCAAAAAAACGATATGAACTGGAACAGGTATGTGTTTAAATCTTTAAATACTACCCTGCGTGCATATTTTCAATAAGCATTTGCTACTATTTTGAAATTTTTGCATACCTGTGTTGTAATGGGCTCAAAAAAAATCGTATATTCCTGTTCTTTATTAATTTTTTTTATTTTGTTTTGTGATCATGTTAAAAAATCCAAAATGTTAACATTATTTTTTTACTTCTCTCGACAAACTCACACAACTCACTATAAATATTGATGTTTAAAAAGAATTTAAGCAAAAACTGTTGAAAACTTTCTTTTAATTAATGCAATTCAAACATTCTTAAGCAAAAGTTGCGCGACTAACACATTTTCATTTTAATTTATCTTGCAAAGAAATTTCTTAAATAAAATGTGAACAAACAAATATTTATTAAGATTTGTTCTTTTTTTCATATAAAGTAGAGGTTTTGTTTTCTGTACAATTTTAATTTATCTTCAACGTTCAACTTAACAACTTAACGTTAAAATATATGTAGTGAATTACAATTATTTTACTCTCCTCCACTTTCTCCCTTCTTTCCACCACCTCCTTCAACAATTCTAACTCCTCCCATTCCACCAGCTATGTCTCTTTCTTCCTTCCGTTCTTAGTTCGACATACTCTTCTTTCATATCTGCCTCTCAAGAATTTGCTTTCTATCCTCATCTGTCCACCAGTAGTGTTTAGTTAGTTTATATTCTCTTCGTTGCAATTATTCTCTTTTCTTTTATTGTATCTGTTGCTGTTATTGATACGTTGTAGTGATACCAACACAACAATTACTTTATTGTACACGTTTTTTGCGTAAACACTAGGAACCGAGTAAGTAAACTAATTACTGTTTTTAAAAATCAACTAAAAACCACATTCGTGCGCTAGTAGATATATTACGTTTCAATATGTTTTTCTTCATTTATCACTAATCTTTAAGTTAAAACAATTGTGTTGGTCCGTGAAACAATTCCCATGTAAAAATTCGTATGTCAGGGGTCACCCTCAAGGGTACAAATTTTTAAGTTTGCGTTTCAGTATTATATACATCGATTTGTTTTTCATTAAAATATTCTGATTTGTTATAATTACATTTTGAAAATAAAACCTTCCTAATTAACTAATTGATCTTGAATTACGAAAAGCGTCCGCGCAAAGTTAAAAAGAAGAGATTGTAGAATGTGAAAAATGATATTTTAGAACATTTCAATTCCATATAAGGGTGTTATACTGGCGCTTCGAAAACACGTAAAATAGTGCCACGAAACGGTAAACCTGAAACTAGTTTTCAAACGTTTCCGTGACTTTGTTTAACAATGCTTCTATAAAAAAATAGTAGTGTTCTTAGCGATTCGATTTAACTTGATTTTTACACACAAAGGGTACAGAATGCTCTTAATGAAAATTAAAGACATTCTTCTGAAAAATGGTTTTACTAAACCAACGATTATTATGTGTTTGGAGATTCACTTTTCTATGGCTCTCGGTTTTCTGCTTTTCCTTTTAAATTCGCATACCTATTGGTTTTTACTATATTTTGTCGTACAATTGACATCTACTTCTTTCTCGTAATTCTTTTTTACTTAACAAGGATTCATATTTATTTTGTTACATATTTGTCGTTTGATCTATTTTAATGTGGTTTCTGTATCTTCTACAAATGATGGTTACAACTTTAGAAATCAGTTCTAATTTGCTGTCAATCTTTAAATTATTAAAAAGTAGTTGCTATTCCAGCAAACAGGCTGTCTACCTAAATTACAGTTTCTTTTGCTTTTTAAAAAGTAACACATTTTTATTTCATATTAAAATACACATATTTTTTATGAAACGATATCATATCTTGTATTATTCAACCAAGTGGTTAATTGGTTAATAATAATAATAATAATTTATTGTATACAGGATGGTTATCCTTTTACAAGAAGTTGAGTTTTTTCTTTTTATACATACTTAATTACTACATTACTAATTGCAAATAACAAAAATAAAACTTAAATTGTAAGAAAGAAGGAGAAAGAAAAAAACTTTAATCGTTTCCTAAAGAAACTACGCATTTTAAAAGTTTTAAAAAATAAAAATATACATCATTAATTTTTTCAATATTTAGATCTCTCAGCAGAACAATGTAGGAAGTGGCTATGTTGTACTTCTTCAAGTAATGATTTCTGAGATGTTCGTAGATTGGACATACGAGAAGGAGGTGATGAAGATCTTCGGGTTCTTGTTTATTACAAATTGAACAATTTTCTTCGGGGTTTATTTGGTATTTAATGTAATTGTGATAGAATGTAAGATATTTTTTGCTGGCTAGCCTAATTTGGGCAATTGTTCTAATTTTGTTTAGATTTAGTTTTGTTTTTAAGTAGTACTCTGTGCCAAAACAAGTTTTTATTTCTTTATAAATTAAGTTCTATTTAGATGATTTACTACTATTTAGATCTTTAACTTGCATGTACGTCGTAAATTGGTCGATAATTGTTTTGTCGTGTGCATACTTCTTCTAGAAAAGTTTTAATTTGTGTTGCCCAGTTAAACTCGATATTGTTATTTGGCGTTGTGTCTAATGTTATTAGCCTATTGTATAATTGTTTAGGAAGGCGCGAATTTTCTATTTTTAGAATTTTTGCTACCAATTTAAAACCCTTTTTCCATATTTCTGTAGCTATATGGTTAGTGCCTGTCTCTAATCGAACCATGTGATTTGGGGTGGTTCTTGAACATAAGAGCTTGTTTTTTAAGAATCTTTCAACCCTCTCTACTTGTCGCGTTGCCCAAATATCTGAGGCATATAAAGCTGTAGCATTTACTGTCGATTTCAATAAGCAAACTTTTTCATCCTAACCATTTGATTTACTTTTTTGTAATATTGTTCTTACTATTTGTGTGGCTACTACTGCTTTTTTGATTCTGTCTTCTGCGGCTAGTTTGGATTTACCCGATGAGGAAAATACCACTCCAAGATAGCAAAAGCTATTGACAATTTCTAGTTCCTTAGATTTATATTTAAAGTTTACATTTGGTCTACGCCCTTTATGCAGAATTAAGATATTGGCTTTAAAACAGTTTATCGTGAGTAAGTTTTTCGTCGCAGTATGTCTCTAACAGTTTGAGTTTAGTGACATCAATTGGTGATTCACACAGTAATACAATGTCATCCGTAACATAGAATCAATACTTCGTTTCTTCCATCTATGTTTAGTCCAGAGATATTATGTTGTCGGAGATGATCATTAAAGTCGTTAATATAAAGAGAAAATAGAAATGGGCTTAGTACATCACCTTGAAGAACCCCTTTTGTTTTCTTGATGAATTTTGATTCTTCAAAATTGGTTTTGATTTTTAATATCGCTTTGTAGAACTCTAACTAGCTTAGATGATATTCCTGATTGAAATAGTTTGTGCCAAAGTTTTGTGTGATTTATGCTATCAAAAGCTCTGCGGAAATCTATAAAAATGGCGTAAATTTTTCTTTTTTGTTATGTAGTTGAATTTGTAAAGTTGCAGTCAGTGAAAATATGCAATCTTGAGTGCCTACGATTTTTTTAAATTCCATTGGATATTGTCAATTAATACTAAATTTTAGTGAAAACACGTGTTATTTGTACACTTTTTTTTCATAGTAATGATTGCAATATTTAATGTGATACGTTTTTTGGTGGAAGATAGACAAAGTGTTTTTTAAAGGTTGTTAACCTTTGCATAAATTAGAAATATAATTTAGTTATTTTATGACGTGTCATAATATGTTATATGATGTTCTCTGTCTTTTTTAATGGAAATTTTAATAGGGTACTCTTCTAATTTTGCCAAAACCATATTAAATTAGGCCGAACGACTAAGAAAAGAAATAAAGACATGAGACACCTTTTGTAGTCTTTATATGTTTTTTTTATAAATAATCGAAAGAGCCAATTACAAAATAACGTTAAATCTTATTATAAGATAACATAAAGTTTATGATCTCCTTGCGCGAAAAAGTTTATAAAAAATTCAAAAAACATCTGCATAGGTTGACTGGAACTGCTATAAGCAACTCAGAAATTACGTTAATTTTGCGATTAAAACGGAAAGAAGGGTTTCTTAAGTTTAGCCTTTAAATTTAAGGAAATCTTATAAACTAAACAATTCATTCCAATCGCTGTCTCTATCACATAATATCAGTGATCCCCATTTAATAAATAACTAGTTTTCTTCAGTTCAAATAGAAAGTGAGTCTGATTCTGAACTTCATAATTTTATACCGGGTGTCCCGTTAAGGTCGGCCACCGGCTATATCTCGGGAACTATTTGTCTTACAACTGTCGGAAAAAATCTTGATTAGTAAAGTTGCTACGAGAAATTACTGGAAAATATTTTGAGCTTCTAAGTGCACTGCTAGGGGCGTATTTGCGAATCAAAATTTAATAAATCCGAATTACTTCAAATATGAACAGTGAAGATAAGACAATTGGAACGTTTTGGGATTCTCCGGTTAACACTCTACAAATTATTTATTTAACATTTTTCCCTATTTCGTCAAATAAGGGGTGGGGAAGGTTAAATCTTATTGGAGAAAAGTTCGATAACGTCCGACTACCTTAACCGTTATCGACTAACATTGTCTTATTGAATGCTAATAGGCAGCCGCCTAATTTTCAGTAATAACACCGAAGATTTTATTCAAGACCAAACCGCCAGATGGCGGGCATTGGCGGCTTTGGCCGGTTACCTAATTTTCCATGAAAAATTAAATGAAAGGCTAATGTTTTCATTTGCTCATCTTACTACCAATGAAATTACCTAAAATATGGCGCAAACCGCAAGTCTCTACCTTTTTCAAAATAAAGTTATGAACAAAAATAGGTTAAATTTTTACTTTCCTAGTGAAATTCCAAATAATTCATATTTATCTTACAAATATCAAAATTTTTAGTTTTAATTCAGCAAATGTTCAAAAATACCACCGTTGTTGTTGATGCAACTTCGAAGTCTTCGTCTGGTTCCAAAAACAGCAGCTTCAATTTCTGCCACAGAAATCGATGCAATCGCATTGTGGATTCTATGAATCATGTCTTCGCGTGTGGTTGGCCGGGTCTGGTAGACAATATCCTTTAGTCGTCCCCATAAATAAAAGTCTAACACGCTTAAATCAGGGGATCTGGGTGGCCAGGGAAATAAACTACCCCGCCCTATCCATTTATTCGGAAACTGAATATTTAAATAATCCCTCACGTTTGCAGCATAATGGGCAGGGCAACCATCGTGTTGAAACCACATGTTTACACGAGTATATAAAGTTACCTCCTCCAACAGAATTGCTAAAGAGTTTCTTAGAAATTCTAAATACCTACTCCGTTCAGAGTCTCGTCAAAAACAAAAACAATAATTTTATTTTCGATAATGCCGCACCATACATTTACACTGAATATATTTTGGTTATCAATTGCAATCATCCAATGGGGATTACTTGCCGACCAGTAATGGCTATTGTGCAAGTTGACTTGACCTCTGCTAGTGAACGTAGCCTCGTCTGTCCATAAAATTTGAGCAAAAAATTGGGATTTTCTCTGTCCATTTGAAGCATCCAGTGGCAGAAATCTAACCGTTGGTCAAAATCAGGTAGTGCGAGTGCTTGATGCAGTTCAACATGATATGCATGTAATTTTCCTTCGATTAAAATTCTGTGAATAATCGATCGAGGAAGTCTCAGATCTCTCTCTACATCCCTTATACTACGTTTAGGATAAGCTTCCACATAAGCAAGCACGTTGATAATATTATCTGCACTTCGTGATCTCCGAATTCTATGTTGAGCTGGTATCGGCAACACTTGTCCAGTTTCTCGCAGACGTCTTGACAAACGCCTAAAACCCTCCGTGAAAAATGTCGCCTCTCCGGATGTCTTACCGCGTACTCTCGCGCGGCAATAACTGCGTTTTCCAAACTTACAAAATACACTGCTAACATGTCATAAGCTTCAGCAATAGTGTACGACATAATGGTCAAATTGTTTACACAGTTTTAATTACAACGGCACAAAATCGCAAAACAAGTATTGTATTTTACCAGCGAAAACTAATGACAGCTAAACATTGACAAATTAATTTGTTTATTTTTCACGGCTTACTTATTATTAAAGGGTATGTTATGTTATTTTACCTTACATAAGCTGCGACTTCAAAGTTACGTTATTTTTACGTTTGGATTAAGGGGTTAGTTTTATGTAATATGTAAAATATCCGAATATTTTAGAATTTTATTAGGAAAATTAATTGTTTAACCTATTTTTGTTCATAACTTTATTTTGAAAAAGGTAGAGACTTGCGGTTTTGCCATATTTTAGGTAATTTCATTCGTAGTAAGATGAGCAAATGAAAACATTAGCCTTCCATTTAATTTTTTCATGAAGAATTAGGTAAACGACTAAAGCCGACAATGCACGCCATCTAGCGGTTCGGTCTTGAACAAAATCTTCGGCGTTGTTACAGACAATTAGTCGGCTACCCACTAGCATTCCAATAAGACAATGTTCGTCGATAACGGTTAAGGTAGTCTGACGTTATCGAACTTTTTCTGTAATAAGATTTAATCCTCCCCCCTCCTCTTATTTGACGAGATAGGCCAAAATGTTAAATAAATAATTAGTAGAGTGTAAACATGAGAATCTCAAACCTTTCCAATTGTCTTATCTTCACTGTTCATATTTGAAGTAATTCGGATTTATTAAATTTTGATTCGCAAATACGCCCCCTAGCAGTGCACTTAGAAGCTCAAAATATTTTCCAGTAATTTCTCGTAGCCACTTTACTAATCAAGATTTTTTCCGACAGTTGTAGGACAAATAGTTTCGAGATATAGCCGGTGGCCGACCTTAGCGGGACACCCGGTATACTGACTTCAGAAAAATTGCAACACCTAGAAGTTGTCGAACGATTTTAATGAAATTTTCAGGAAACGTCTATTTTCATTAAACAAAGTGATGATTAAAATTTGAATTAAATCTAGCCAGTAGTTTTTGGTTTTTGCCTATTGTTTCCATAGCACATAGTAACAATAAATTTGAAGTATTAGACCATTTAGTAACTGTCAAGTTTGCAAATTGTTGTTGTTTCTTCACAATTTCATTCTGAACTTGAAAACAATACCGAGAGTACGTCAACATCAACATTTTGTCCAATTAAGTGATTTGAACGTGGCCGTATTATTGGTATGAGAGAGGCCGGACTTTCGCTAAGAAAAATTGCTCGTCGTGTAAACCGAAATGTTTCATCGGTATTGAGATGTTGGTCCAAATGGTCCGAGGAAGGGGTTCAACATCGTCGCCGTGAATCTGGATGTCCTCCAAGGACTACAGATTGCAAAGAACGTCGCTTAAGAGTTTTGGCCACAAGAGATAGATTTTCAACAACTCGATCAATTGCAAATGATTGGATGAGAGGTACAGGACTTAGGATGTCAATGTCATCTGTTTATCGCCGGATAAGATCTTATGGGTTGCGTTCATATCGTCCATTTTTATGTATGTATTTTACACTCACTTCACCGTCTACGCAGACTAGAGTGGAGCAACGAAAGGAGTTAATTTGGCGCAAGAATGGCATCAAATTGTGTTTAGTGACGAGTCCCGATTTTGCTTGTGGCCCACTATGGTCGTAGGAGGGTCAGACGGATGCGTGGAGAACGTAAAATCCAACATTTTTGTGGAACGTAACACAGCCCTCACTCAAGGAGTTACGATATGGGTGCAATATGTTATGGTAGCAGATCACCCTTGGTCTTTATTGACGTCAACCTTAACGCAGCTGGTTACATTGCTAATGTGCTACAACCAGTTGGCCTTCCATATCTTCAGGGGCTGCAAAATCCCATTTTCCAGCAGGATAATGCGCGCCCTCATACGGCAAGGGCTACAACACGGTTTTTGGAAGAATCTAACATTGCCGTCCTCCCATGGCCTGCTTGGTTGCCTGATTTGTCGCCAATTGAACATGTATGGGATATGATTGGTAGGCGACTGGGTAATTTACCCACTCTTCAGATAATTTACACGATCTTCAGCAACGGATTCTAGAAGCTTGGGATGATATACCACAAGCAGCTATAGATCACTTGATTGATAGCATGCCAAGCCGTCTAGATGAGTGCATTACAAATAGTGGTGGAGCAACTCATTATTGAAAAAACTTTTTAAGCTTTTGTTCTTTTGTTTTTAAATTTTAATTTTAATGAAAACAGATGTTTCTTGAAAATTTCATTAAAATCGTTCAACAACTTCTAGGTGTTGCAATTTTTTTGGAAGTCAGTATACTAGTCATCTACAAAAAAATGAACCGGTTCGTCGGCGTGGTCATGTAGTGAAACTGTTTTGGGGATTCTTTTAGTGTATTTTGAATTGATGGTAAGGTACAAGCTACATCTAAATATACAGCTATTTCTGCAGTTTGTATTAAAATTTCGCGTGTTTATATATGTTGAGACGAGTGGACATACATAAAATCTGTAGATATAGTCGAAATATAGGTATAAATACTTGATTTAATGCCTATTACAAGAAAAGAAGTACGTTATATGGAAAAATTGGTAAAAGAATCGTGAATGATTTAAAGACACATAAATAGTGATGTTAACGTTTGTGATAGGCAATTATGCGATTATACAGGGTGTCTCTAAATTGGATGTCATAATTTGTAGTGCAGGTTCCTTACATGAAATTATGACGAAAAGTCTATATAAATATGCCCCGTTTTTGATATATAGAATATTGAAGTTAAAAAAATTGAAATTTTTATTTTTTAGAGAACGGTGTTTTGAAAGTATACGAATTTTGGCAAAATGTTATAATATATTACGGATAATAATCTGTAATAGAGTATTTTTCCATATGTAACAGTGGCGGCGTTGAGGGGGGGCAGAAGGATTCTCTCTTTGAAAAAAAAAATGGTGTGTGATAGACAAATAAACTCGTCCGTATTTTCAAAAAGAGCGTATAAAAAAGAATCTCTTATTGTATTTTGCTAGAACTAACTGTTTACGAGAAAATCGAAAAAATGTTTAAAATGTCAATAAAATTTAGAAATGAACTAAAAAAATGCTCTGTGCCAGAAAGTGGGATAATATTAATTTTTGAAAAATTGGATTTAATACAGTTTAGCTCTGACCATCAACTAAAGATACGAAAAAGTTCCTATATAATACAGCAAATGTAAAAGCATGTTTTTGAATTTTTAAATTCCAAAGCACAAAAAGTTTTGTGAGTGTATGTCACATACAAATCTTCATTCTCAATTTTGCCCCATTTTCAAGCAAAAATTTAAAAACCCAATTTTAACTACCCCATTTGATAGGATGTAACCGGGATGTAAGTCAGCAGGGGATACGTTTAGGAAAAAAGATTATAGGATAGACCAATTTTAATTTTTGATGAGGAATCACCTCTTAAATTTTTTGCTAACATTTTCAGAAAAGTGTTGGAACGCTGTTGAACATTTTATAAGCTTTGAAAGACATAAAATTATTTCGTTTTATAGGACTACATACTTAACAGATATTTAGAAAAATATTTTTGCCAAACTCACCCGTATACAGCAATCGAGCTTTGCAGAACACTCATTTACAGTTTTCACTTTAATTTACTCCAAAAGAATGATTCACTTCTGTTAAAATTTATTCATTTAATTTACTTTTTTTGTACTCAAAAGAACCAGTTTCAATTATTTGGATTAAAAAGTTGCCGCAAATTTTTAAATAATAAAGTTACCACGTATTTCTAACAGACAACAGAATATGCGCGTCGATTTAAAAAACGGTATAGTACGGGAGATTGTCCTGAAAAAGGCGATATGTAAACGAAAATAATCCCATAAACTTGTAGGGAGGTCTTTGCTGAATCTAAATTTGAGTTTTGGGATCATCCCCCTCTGAAATCCCTCCACCATCGCAAAAATGGTTAAATTCTTTTGATCGGCTGTAACTTGCGATTTCGTGCTCGTACAAGCGAGCGGGGAGAATTTTGTCCGCTACAGTTTTGGTTCTCTTGACCAAATTCAAAAATTCACATTTTTGAGATGTAAGCTCGATAATGACGCTCATTCTGTTTAGTTTTTCTTCTTTCTTTCTTTTCTTTTTTTCTTTCGATTTCTCGAATAATATCGATTTTTCAAGGTTGGAGAAAATGTCAGGCATCAAAAACTGAACAGAATGTGTATTTTCCAGGGACTCCTGCACCATCTTAATGTGTTGTGTCATTTATGTGCTCGTCCTTGAAATAAATCTGATGTTCTGTGCAATATTATTTTCAATTCTGATTCACTCTTATGTACACTTCGTATTCACTTTATATTCACTTTATACAAAATTGTTGTCTTAATTCACTTAAAAATAACCTGAATACATGGTGGAAACCCTGAGAATTGTTTTGGGCTAAGTTTAAAGAATAAACATAAAGTTCTTTCGTTTAGGGGCTACTCTGTAAACTGCAACTTTTTTGATTTTGATTTAAAATATATTTTCGATAAAATCAGTAGTAAAAGGAGTCAAGGCTCTGAGGGACATTACGTTGAAAGAAAAATCACTTTCTACGTCTCAACCGGCGGATTTTTTTTATAAAGTGTGCTGTTATTAACGTATTACGCTCGATTACCAAGTAATGTTAAAATCTAGGGAAAGCAGACACTCTCTCATCTATTTCCATTGTTTAAGCTACAAATTAGCTAGCTGTCATTCTTTTCGAAAACGCGTAGTTTGCGAGATATTTACAAAACTGTTTTTCCTCCTCTTTGACACCACATAAAAAATTTAGCAGGGGTCAGATTGTTGGCGACGTTTGACACAATGTATACAGGGTCTACCACCGAACCCGTTCATTAAAAGTTTACAGGGTTTCTTACTATTTATGAATTTGAAAGTTTCAGGTTAAAAATAACCTATAGCCTTCTTTGTTCTAAAATATTTCGGATGTTGTGCAACTTCCGGAAGAACTGGAAATTACCATCAACTTTTTAAGTTAAATGAAACACCCTGTATATTATTACATTTTTCGATTCTACGATACACTGTATTAGGTTATCCTATACCGATCGTCAACTGTTTGCTAGTTATTGTGATTTTTTTAGCAAATTTTGTGTTTTGGGGAGGGGTGTTTAAGACCTATCTTTTTTGCTCTTCTTCAAACACAAAACCTCCATATTTTAAAAACAGCAAGTAAAACCATAAGGGTTCACTAAATACATTTGCAGCCTATCACAGATTATACAGGGCGTGAAAAATTTAGTGGCAAAGATGAAAAACTTCAAACTCAAGAAAGTAATTTTTTTCAAATCGAACACTGTATATTTTATATATTTAGATAACAATTTAATTTACGCATCGATATACTATGCGTGTCCGTATACTTATATTCAGAGGTTTTGTCGTTATTAATGCTTATTGTCAAATATTGATTAAAACTTAATTAAAAACTAAGCATAGTTTTGAAAGTTCAATATGATTCCCATTCTGTTCAAGACACTTTATAATTCTTAGTTCAGTTTCCCTTATAGTTGCTCTGCCTATTTCGTTTCGAGGAGGCTAACTCTAAGGCCCATTTGAACCAAACCATCGGTCTTCAAACATTTCTGTCAATTTCCGATAAACCTCTTGGTATTGTGGGCAGGTGCACCTTCCATCTAATACCAACAGTTTTGTCTTATGTTTGGAGATAAAGTTTGAAGAAAATTTGTACCTGGTCCTCTTAAAAGTTCTAAGTATTTCTGTTCATTTAAATTGTCATTGTAAAATTCGTAGATTACGGAATTATTTAAAAGGCAACAGAACACATTAAAACTGTAGCGGTCTTGAAAATTTGCATTTCTGAAAAACGTGAGGATTTTCCCCTTCCCAGAAATGATTATTTCGTCGATTAACAACTCCTTTCCGACTAAACTTAGATTCTTCGCTCTAAAAACTTTAGATAAAAAATGTTGGTCTTCTTGAATTTTTAATAAAATCATTTCACAATACTGAACTGTTTTCTGTTCGTCCCCAGGGCGGAAGGATTGTACTAATGTTTCTTGTAGGGATGCATTCTATGATGTTTTAGAATGCGATGAGTCAAAATTGAAGAGATACACATCACCAGAAGCTGCAGCAATCAAACTCCGGGGATGAGCATGAAAATAAGCCAGCATATTTACTTCATTGTCTTTACTTCAACGATAGGTTTTGTGTAGTTTTTATTTAAAAAAATTTATTTATTTAAAAAACATTTTGGTAATTGGCGATAGATTAAGATATCGTTCATTAAATGTTCTACAAGTTCTGCTATACATTTTTCCACATTCGCCATGGATGTAGAATAAATTTAAATAAAAGTACGCATATTGATGCGTAAATTAAATAGTCATGTAAATGTGTTAAAATGTACAGGGTATTTGATTGGAAAAATATGACTTTCTTGTGTTTGAAGTTTTTCGGCTTTGCCACTAAATTTTGGACGCCATGTATAACCTGTGGTGCAAAATGTATTTAGTGTACCCTTATGGTTTTACTTACTGTTTTTAAAATATGGAGGTTTTGTGTTTGAAGAAGAGCAAAACACAAAATTTGTTAAAAAATAACAATAACTCAAAAACAGTTGACCATAGGAATAGGATAACCTAATACAGTGTATCATAGAATCGATTGTAGAATCCAAAAATGCAATAATATACAGGGTGTTTCATTTAACTTAAGAAAGCAATTTCCGGTTATTCCGGAAGTTGTACAACATCAGAAATATTTTAGTACAAAAGCAGGCTATGAGTTATTCTTAATCTGAAAGTTTCAAATTCATAAATGGTAAGGAATCCTGTAATCTTCTAATGAACGAGATCCGTGGTAGACCGTGTATATTGGCAATATCTACTTGTACACAAAAATCCAGCCGAATCGGAATTTTTCCGAGGTTTCATCATATTTTTGCTTAATTTGCTAGTTATTATTAGAATGATAAAAAATAGAAAGATTAGTATCTACTAATAGTTTGCTGTATTGAACATTTTTGGAATTATTTGTTTCGTCACCAGAAAATTTTAAATTTTAAATATAAGTTAAAATCATTTACTGTTTTTACGTAATCAAATAAAAAAAATTTTGGAATATACTTATGTATTTCCTTATTACTTCAAAATTTACACTTGTTATTATTTTCATCAAGAATTTTTTATATTACGTTCTTTTCAATATTTTTGTTTTAAGCATATCAAATCTTTTACAATCGATTTGTATTTAAAAGAGTATTCTGTTAAGTAAAGTTTTTATTATTAAATTTGTATGAATTAATTCAATATTTTTGGGTTGAGATGAGTTCTACTTTCCACTTTTGTTTTAAGTATCATTTGAAGTTTTCTTGTTTGACATTCCAGTACGGTTAATTGCAGTTGAGAGTTTGTTGAGTACTGTTATTACTGTTATTGTCGTCTTTATTTTCTTGTGATATAAATAACATAGTAACGAAAATAATGTATATTAGTGTAAAACTGAAGGAGATACTTAGGTGTCTATACAGCCTATAGATGCTGCTATTCACCAAAACCTTGATGTACAGTATTAAGGTAAACGAATAAAAAGATTTTCCGTGACAAAAAGAAGTGAACAAACAAATTATAAAAATTGAAGTTGTAAGTTAAACAAAAAAAATCTACCTAATCTAATTTAACTACTTCATTTAAATAATTTAGAACAATAAGTTTTGCGAAACCTAGTGTCGACTCGTGTTAACGATCACGTGCGTAAATGCATTCGCATTAAGCAACTTTGTCCACAGATATAAAAAGTCGATCCTTCGATAATTATTGCCAACATAATAGTTAACAAAAATAAAAATCTCGAATCGCCTGCTGTAAGTTCGCAAGAGGTTGTACAATGACAGACACCCCGAGTGTAAGTTCAGTATTGTACGCATTTGTACAATAGTGAACTTACACTCGAGATTCTCACTCCTGAAGGACGAAACAGCTGCCGAGTGATTCTCGGTGTATGTTTGTTATTGTACAACCTCTTGCGAACTTACAGCAGGCGATTCGAGATTATTATTTTGCTAACACTTATGTTGGCTGCAATTATCGAAGGATCGACTATGTGATTGCTTTACATATCTGTCGACAAAGTTGCTTAAATAATTTAATTTTGTGTACAGGAAGAGTAGTTCCGCCTTAGAACCGTCTATTCATATTATGCACATAAGTTCGATGAACAATTAGTTAAACTAGGTACGGAGGAGTTTATGAATTTGGCACTTTGTGATAATAAGTGGTAGTTTGGAGAAAACGCCGCTCTTTTTTGTTTGTATGAGATTGTGTCAAACTATTTTATGTCAAAGACCTAAACGTAGGCAAGTGTTTTGAATTTTTAATTGTGTATTTACGTCTAAAAAGAAACCATGAACTGTCCCACAATATTTAAAATGGGAAACGATTATTTTTTTTAATTTTTGACTGGAATCCTATTCTTCAATTTTGCGGGATTATTTTCTTATGAGAAACAAAGACGAAAATTCTCTTGAAAACATTCCTTTTCTCACGACGTTGAAGGCATATGAGAAATTTTCAAGAATACCAACTTTATATTTTCAAGATAATTCTCGTCTTTCTCAGGAGAAAATAATTCCCCACAATTCAAGAATAGGGGTCTTTGTGGATTTAACTTTTAATATTTTTTCATAAGGTTTGCACAGTTTTGAAGTTAAACGAATAAAAGTACCATGTTTAGTTTGTATTTCAAGCTTCACTAATATGATCATTTGTATATTTGTAATTAATAAACTCTATTTTTGCTCAGGTACTGTATGTAGGTTTTCTATTGAATATTTTCTTTCACAACTTACTTTAATTTACGTGATCAGATTGTTATAAAATGCTTCATTTATTGTTTAAAATAAAACTAGTTTTTACAAAGCCCTGATAGAAACTCGATCGCATTTAATCATAATCGTAACTTAGATTTATCCCCATAAACTTGAAAATCATTTACTTCAACCTGCAACTGAATCAAATACGCTCACAACAGATGATTCTTCAAAGAACAACGTTAGTCCACAGTTAAGTGAAGATCAGCCGTCTACATCTCGTCAAGGAACGGATGTAAAATGCAAAAAACTTTTTGAAACGTACGAAAAACAAGCCGGTGCAGAATTCCCAGTTCCAAGTAATCAGATTGTCACAAAATTCTTCATTCATTTCTTAAAACAAAGCTAATTATATTTTTTTTTACTTTTTCCAGGGAGGTTTACAAATCCCTAATAGAAACCCGATGGCATTTAATCATAATGGTAACTTGGATTTATCCTATAAACTTGGAAGTGAAGATCAACCGTCTACATCTCGTCAAGGAACGGAGGTAAATTGCAAAAAAATTCTGTTCGCATAACTCGCTTGTTGCCACTTCTTTGAAACGTACGAAAAAGAAGCCGGTACAGAATTACCTGTTCCAAATAATGAGATTGTTACAAATACTTTAATTCATTTCTTAAACAAGGCTAATTTTAATTTTCATTAAAGATTTGTAAAAAGAGCGTTTTCGTTTCCTCAGATTTCTTTAATTTGTTTTGATATGTAGGTTGCATGTTTTACTCTATTTTTGGCTTATGGTTTTAACTTTTAATATTTTTGATAAGGTTTGACACATTATCTGTTTTGGAGTTAAACTAACAAAAATACCATGTCAAGTTTCACTATTATGTGCATTTGTATACATGTAATTAATAAATTCTATTTTTTCTCTTTTCTTACTTCAGGTACTATATTTTCTATTGAATATTTGCTTACACAACGTACTTTAATTTAAGTAATCAGATATTGTCACAAAATGCTTAATTCATTTCTTAAAACAAAGCTAATTGTATTTTTTTAGTTTTTCCAGAGAGGTTTACAAGGCCCTGATAAAAACCTGATCGCATTTAATCATAATGGTAACTTAGATTTACTCCAAAAATTTGGAAATTATTTACTTCAACCTGCAACTGAATCAAATACGCTCATAACAGATGATTCTTCAAAGAAAAACGTTAGTCCACAGTCAAGTGAAGATCAGCCGTCTACATCTCGTCAAGGAACGGAGGTAAATTGCAAAAAATTCTGTTCGCATAACTTGCTTGTTGCGACTTTTTTGAAACGTACGAAAAAGAAGCCGCTGCATAATTCCCAGTTCCAAATAATGAGATTGTTACAAAATGCATTAATTCATTTCTTAAAACAAGGCTAATTTTAATTTTCACTAAAGATTTGTAAAATAGTGTTTTCGTTTCCTCAGATTTCTTTTATTTGTTTTGATATGTAGGTTGCATGTTTTACTCTATTTTGGCTTATGGTTTTAACTTTTAATATTTTGATAAGGTTTGCACATTATCTGTTTTGGAGTTAAACTAACAAAATACCATGTCAAGTTTCACTATTATGTGCATTTGTATACATGTAATTAATAAATTCTATTTTTTTCTCTTTTCTTACTTCAGGTACTATATTTTCTATTGAATATTTGCTTACACAACGTACTTTAATTTAAGTAATCAGATATTGTCACAAAATGCTTAATTCATTTCTTAAAACAAAGCTAATTGTATTTTTTTTAGTTTTTCCAGAGAGGTTTACAAGGCCCTGATAAAAAACCTGATCGCATTTAATCATAATGGTAACTTAGATTTACTCCAAAAATTTGGAAATTATTTACTTCAACCTGCAACTGAATCAAATACGCTCATAACAGATGATTCTTCAAAGAAAAACGTTAGTCCACAGTCAAGTGAAGATCAGCCGTCTACATCTCGTCAAGGAACGGAGGTAAATTGCAAAAAAATTCTGTTCGCATAACTTGCTTGTTGCGACTTTTTTTGAAACGTACGAAAAAGAAGCCGCTGCATAATTCCCAGTTCCAAATAATGAGATTGTTACAAAATGCATTAATTCATTTCTTAAAACAAGGCTAATTTTAATTTTCACTAAAGATTTGTAAAATAGTGTTTTCGTTTCCTCAGATTTCTTTTATTTGTTTTGATATGTAGGTTGCATGTTTTACTCTATTTTTGGCTTATGGTTTTAACTTTTAATATTTTTGATAAGGTTTGCACATTATCTGTTTTGGAGTTAAACTAACAAAAATACCATGTCAAGTTTCACTATTATGTGCATTTGTATACATGTAATTAATAAATTCTATTTTTTCTCTTTTCTTACTTCAGGTACTATATTTTCTATTGAATATTTGCTTACACAACGTACTTTAATTTAAGTAATCAGATATTGTCACAAAATGCTTAATTCATTTCTTAAAACAAAGCTAATTGTATTTTTTTTTAGTTTTTCCAGAGAGGTTTACAAGGCCCTGATAAAAAACCTGATCGCATTTAATCATAATGGTAACTTAGATTTACTCCAAAAATTTGGAAATTATTTACTTCAACCTGCAACTGAATCAAATACGCTCATAACAGATGATTCTTCAAAGAAAAACGTTAGTCCACAGTCAAGTGAAGATCAGCCGTCTACATCTCGTCAAGGAACGGAGGTAAATTGCAAAAAATTCTGTTCGCATAACTTGCTTGTTGCGACTTTTTTGAAACGTACGAAAAAGAAGGCTGCTGCATAATTCCCAGTTCCAAATAATGAGATTGTTACAAAATGCATTAATTCATTTCTTAAAACAAGGCTAATTTTAATTTTCACTAAAGATTTGTAAAATAGTGTTTTCGTTTCCTCAGATTTCTTTTATTTGTTTTGATATGTAGGTTGCATGTTTTACTCTATTGTTGACTTATGGTTTTAACTTTTAATATTTTTGATACGGTTTGCACATTATCTGTTTTGGGGTTAAAATAACAATGTGCATTTGTATACTTGTAATTAATAAATTCTATTTTTTCTCATTTCTTACTCCAGGTACTATATACAGGGTCACTGGTAATTAGATACATTCCTTTTGAGATCTGATAGAACAAGAGGTAAGGAGTAAATTTAACCCTAATATGTATTATACAAAACTCAATGGATTTTGAGATATTTCGATTTTCAATTTTTCTTAAAAAGTTGATGTTAATATGTTAAAATGTAATTTTCAAAAATTTACGCCAACTTTGTGGAACTTTTTGATGGAATACTTGCCCAACACTATGGTCTTCCGTATGGAATAAAAATATCTCTTAGCATTTCCATCATGCGATAATTTCAAAGAAAAACTTGTACAAAATAATTTTTCAAAATCAGATGTGATAATTCTTTGAGGTTTTTCAAATAATTCTCAACGCTTCTTGCGTACAAATTGTGTTAAACTTCCTTGTTGCAATAGCTATCGAACAAGCTGCGAATCTTACAACAAACCCTTAACAGTTCCAAAAAAATAGTAAAAATGAAGCAGTCGACGGAATTTATTTAACTGCTGTCCACCATTAGACCTCATACGTTTTCCATGTGAAGTGGGCGGATAAACAACTGAAGGTAGAATATGACGTTTCACTCGTATAACTTTTTGACAGTCTTAAGTTCATATTTGAAGATTCTTTGTTATAACTAGTTGTATTAAGTTCTTTAAGTTCGGTTTTGCAGATTTTCGTTGTTATTGTTGTTTAACTGAAATGGCCGCTTATAGCAATGCAGAATACGCCGACATCTTATTTGTACACGGATATTGCGATGGGAATGCTGCAGAAGCTCGTCGGGAATATGAACTCCAAACCGTCGCACACCGAATGTTCGTGTATTTAGTACGACATATCGAAATGTCGCAGAAAATGGTTCAGTGAAACGTCGGCGAGTGGACGCCGGTGCTCCTCGCGTATATCAACCAGATGATGAGGAAGAAATATTAATCCATTTTGAGGATAACCCAGGCACTTCAACTGCTAAAGTGGCGCGGCAAACTGGTGCGTCACAATGGAAAGTCTGGTCTACGATACGCGGAGTTGGATGCCATCCTTACCATTATACTCCTGTCCAGGGCTTAGATGAAGGTGATCCTGGAAGGAGATTAGAATTCTGCCGCTTTATGTTAAATTCAGATGCAGAGGATGAAAACTTCTTAACCAACATTTTATGGACGGACGAATCTAAATTTAATCGCGAGGGCAAAATCCACAATTAATAAGGGAAACTAGTTTCTAAAGGAAGTTTTCAGAAAATGTATGGATGGGAGTTGTTGGCCGCTATTTAATAGGGCTTTACTTTTTACCTCAACAGTTAAACGGAGAGATCTATGAAGATTTTCTAGAAAATTACCTGCAGGCGCTTCTAGAAGATGTTCCTTTAGCCGCCAGAGCGCGAATGATTTTTCAGCACGACGGTTGTCCAGCGCATTATAGGCTGACGGTACGGAATTTGCTGAATGAACGTTTCCTAACCGTTGGATTGGAAGAGCAGCCCCAATAGTTTGGCCAGCGCGAAGTCCAGATTTAACTCCTCTGGATTACTTTGTATGGGGTCGTATGAAAGATATAGTATACGCAACCCCAGTCAATACAAGGCTTGACCTTAGACAAAGGATAGTCGACGCTGCCGCATCCATACGAAATACATTGACCACCAGAGTGGCAAAAACGGAAATAAGAAGTCGCTGCCGTGTATTTACAGCTGACTTCTATGTATAAGGTCTAATGGTGGACAGCAGTTAAATAAATTCCGACGACTGCTTCATTTTTACTATTTTTTTGGAACTGTTAAGGGTTTGTTCTATGATTCGCAGCTTCTTCGATAGCTATTGCAACAAGGAAGTTTTAACACAATTTGTACGCAAGAAGCGTTGAGAATTATTTCAAAAACCTCAAATATTATCACATCTGATTTTGAAAAATTATTTTGTACAAGTTTTTTCTTTGAAATTATCACATGATGGAAATGCTAAGAGATATTTTTTATTCCATACGGAAGACCATAGTGTTGGGCAAGTATTCCATCAAAAAGTTCCACAAACGTTGGCGTACATTTTTTGAAAATTACATTTCAACATATTAACATCAACTTTTTTAAGAAAAATTGAAAATCGTAATATCTCAAAATCCATTGAGTTTTGTATAATACATATTAGGGTTAAATTTACTCCTTACCTCTTGTTCTATCAGATCTCCAAAGGAATGTATCCAATTACCAGTGACCCGTATATATGTAGGTTCTGTATTGAATATTTGCTTATACAACGTACTTTAATTTAAGTAATCAGATTGTCACAAAATGCTTTATTCATTTCTTAGAACAAAGCTAATTTTATTTTTTTTACTTTTTCCAGAGAGGTTTACTAAGCCCTGATAGAAACCGGATCGCATCTAATCATAATGGCAACTTAGATTTAACAGAAGAACTTGTAAATTTTTGTGTTTATCTACCCCAACTTGAAATTGAATTTAATACGCCCTCAACAGATGATTCTTCAAAAGAAGAACCTTAATCCACAGTCAAGTGAAGATCAGCCGTCTACATCTGCTCAAGAAAATGAAATACAAATCTATTCTGTTCCCTAAAACTTGGCCGTGTTTCGAGGTTTTAAAACGGACGAAAAAGAAACAGGTTCAGAAATAATCAATTCTCAGTCATTGGCAACTGGAAATTCTATAATTGACACAAATGAACCCAAAGAATGTGTTGATGCTTTAATTTCAGATGAAAATTGCCAACCAACTGACGAAAACTTTGATGTTTTTCGAGGTAGAGACACTTAATTATTTTTGCACATACTTAGTTTATTACTTTCAGAAATGTCTGCTTGTCCCACTATTCATTTGCAAAGCCCTTTATGGAAACTTGATGGCAGCAACTCGATAATCATGATTAACAAGGATAACGTAAAAGACGTTCTTTTATTTAACTAACACCGGCAACATGAAAAATTTAATAGGCAATTATCAAAACATTTTAACTTTTCTTTTAAGACTTGACACTGTAGTTCAAAAAGTCTCTCGTAATTCGATTTACAGACTGAATTTGTTGAAAAAAATCAGGACTTCGTGGAAATATGGCGCATGCAGTTTTGGACAAGATTGTAGAAGATGGGGACGTGGCTGTCACCTCAATTGTTAGACATATAAACGCCATATTTTCCGGCAATTTGGAAATTCCTGTTCGTGGGATGTTTACTGCACCATGTTCTCTAAATGACTAACCTTGAAAAGTAAGTTGCTGAATAACTTACTTCTGTTTTTGGAGAAATACCCTATAGTTCTTAGGAAATCTTGTTTACAAGGTTATACATTTCAGATTAATTTCGATTTTATGTTTGTTTTTGAAAGTGCGCATTTGTTGTATAGTTATGGTTATATACTAAATCTTTAGGATTGTGACATTGATCCTTCGGTAGTTAATAAAATACTATAAAGCAATAACTGGTATTTTATATAGAAATCAAGTACAGTTATAATGTTCCAATTATTAGCTAACCTTAACTAATTCCAGCTTAGAGAAACTAAACATTTAGATATATATTATTATCTATTATGTGATTTATTGTAATTACTCGTTTAATAGTGGTTTGCTTCAACAAGAAGATCTTTAGGAGTGGGAGAACAGCAAATGAATTAGTTTATTTCACGCGTCGACGTTTCGGTAACCGAAGGTTGTTACCTTCTTCAAAGACGTAAAATTATTAATTCTTTCTTAGTACAATTATAAACATCATCTAACAAAATTAATTAATAATTTTACGTCTTTGAAGAAGACAATACCTTTGGTTGCCGAAACGTCGACGCATGAAATCAACTAATTCTTTTGCTGGACACCCACTCCTAAAGAAGGCATTGTTGCTGAAGAAATTCACTATTATAAAAAAAAATAATTAGTTGTGGTGTCATGGGGGTGCATTTTATTTTGTTTGGTGTTTGTAATAAATTTAAACACTTATCAAGTGAGTAGTACCTACCTACTTAGGTAATTAGTATCAATGAAAAAAAAATAAAGGATGGATTTAAGCTTTGGTGTTACGAATTATACCGTTACCAATAGTTGTATTTACAAACTGTCGATGTTACGAAGTGTCGTCGTTACGAATTCTCCTAGTTACGAATTGTGCGTTACTATTTGTCTGGTTATAAAATGTCGCGTTACGATACGTCATGGAGCCTTGGAGTTTCTATGTACGTATGTAATAGAACGCAAACTTCAAGTCTAATTATATATATTACCAAAAAACCTTATTTACCTTTCGATGTTAACGTATAATTACTAAATTAACAAGTTATTACTTACCATCTCAATTGTCTGCTTCTTTTATATTATCCTTGACTGGTTTTACTTTCCGGTCTTTCCGTATTTTACTATTCCTTACCCTGTCCATCTTGGTACTTCTAATAATCCTCTTAAAAACTTCACCTCTATTGATTGTATGTAGTTTGCTTTCAATTCTCTTCGTTAACGTCTAACTTTCGCTTTCATAGAGTAATACCGGTTTGAATATGGTTTTATATATTGTGATCTTTGTTTTCCTTGTCACTTCTCTTTTTCTAATGACAGCATTGTTTAGGGAACAGTATATTTTTGTCGCAGCTTCAAATCTATCATTTAGTTCCGCTTCTATAGTTCCTGTATTCTGAAGTTTTATGCCTAGATATTTAAATATGTCTACTTGCTCTATGTCCTGACCATCTAATTGTGCAGCTATTTCAATTTTACCTTTGTGTCTTTGACTTCCTTCCTGTGATTTTTTATTTATTAGTACATTTTATTAGTCTATTATGGATCTTTCATTTCTACTAATCACTTCTTTTGTAAATTCTTAATTTTTTTACTTACTCTTGCGTTTAGTCTTCTATTATTATCAACCTTCCTCTTTCTTTTTCTATTGTTTCAGTTAATGTATCACAAAATCTGTCTTTCCTTTCTACTGTCTCGTCCTCATTTGGTCCATATACCTACAACTATTATTGTTGTTTTTCCATTCCTGTCTAGAGTCATTTGTATTTTTAGTATTCGTTCCGATATTCCTATCCATTTGTCGAAGTACTTTACTTTTTCTTTCTTTTATCATACATCACACTCCCTCTTTTGCTCTCTGACTAATGCTTACCCCACTATATATTAGTAGAAGACCTGTATCTAATTCTAATTCACCTTCTCCCTTATTTTTTGTTTCTGTTATACGTAGTATGTCTAACTGCTTTCGCAAATTCTTCCTCTAATTCTTTAGCTTTTCTTGTTAGGCTCTTTCCATGTACCAGTTTTCTTTAATTCTTCTTTGTTATTATCCGTTTTAAAACTCTTTTCACATTTATCTTCTCACTTTTGTTTATTATTCTCTTTGCTCGTTATCCGGTTTCTTTGCCGGGTCCGTCATCAATTTTCTGTCATCTATAGTTTTTAGTATGTACCTCAACGTGGGATTCTTTATCGTTCATTTGTTTTAGTGTTCCTCTTTCTTTAGTCCATTTCCACACTTGCTTATCTATGTATAATTTTGGTAACCATTATTCACCTTTTTTTCCCTGTTTCCTTTCTTCTCCAGCTCTCTTTCTAATTTGTTTTTCTATTTCTCTGTTAATATATACCCTATCTTTATTACATATGGCCAGTTTCTGTCTTATTTTTCACTATTTCTATTTTATCATGTTAATTCTCTAATTTGACTAGATAAGTGTTTGGTCCCATTTTATACATTGTTTTAATATTTGTGTCTACCTCTAGCTTTTCTTTAAAAAATGTTGCCACTCATCGTTTAAGTTCTCTTGTTTGTTTGTGTTTATCTCTAATTCTTGGACTACTATGTTTTCTCTTCTTCTTTCTTTCTCCAAATATTGTATTCTTTCAATCATTTGCTGTAGTTGTACTTATTCTTATCAATATCCTTTATTATTGACTTATTTTCTGTCTTTAATGTCTCATTTTCCGTTTTTAGTTTTTATTCACACAACGTTAAGGGGTGTTCAACCCTAATTAAAATCGACAAAAAATGCAAAGGTATGAAAATCGACGAAAAGAGCATGATAGAGGAAAGCCGACTCTTTAATTGGTGTTTGAGATTGGCAGCGGCAAGCCTTTAATTTAAAAAAATAATAAATTCAAAGTTCAATTTATTAAGGTACATATCTAATAGAACTCAAACTTTAAGCCTGCTTAACGTGGTATTTGAAATTAGCGGCGGTAAGTTCTTAAAAATAAATTAAAGGTTCAATTTATTAAAGTCCGTATTAATAGAACACAAATTTTAAGCCTCATGAAAATCGAAAAATGCTAAAACCTCCTCGTGGTGTCTGAGATTGGCGGCGACAAAACCTTATTTTTCAAAAAAAAAAAAAATAAACCGAAGTTCAAATTATTAAAGTAGGTATGTAATAGAAGGCAAACTTAAGCCTCATTAAAATACAAAAAGCAAAAGTATGAAAAAGGCCAAATGAGCCTGATATAGGAAAGCATCCTCTTTAATGTGGTGTTTGAGATCGGCGGCGGCAAGTCCTTAATTAAAAAAAATAAATTAAAGTTTAATTTAGTTAAGTAGGTATGTAATGAATTCAAACTTTAAGCCTCATTAAATCAAAACGAAAGCAAAAAGATGAAAAGCGGATCAAAAGGCCTGATAGAGTAACGCCTCTTCTGTAAGTTGTGTTTGAGATTGGCGGCGGCAAATCCTTAATTTAAAAAAAATAAATCCAAAGTTCAATTTGTTTCGTAATATTGGGTGTGTAACTTTGTGATTAGTCTTTAATTATTTAACTATGTATAAACATGATTAAAATTTATAAAAGATTATGATTTAATTTTTAAATAAAAATTTCAATATAATTTACCGCGAAGTGTAACATCTCAATCCCAACAAAACTTCAGCCTGGTCAACTGTTGTTAAATTCTACCTTGTATTCATATTTCTAGAGGACATTATACAATTTAATATTGGAAATTGTTATTACTCTTTTTGACCACGGTAAGATGATAGCAGACATTAACTCTGGGCGCCATAATGGTTAATAAAAGTGGAAGTTTGAAATTGCGACAAACTGTTGTTAGTCATAGCTTCAAAACTACTCAGTCAATTTTGCTCTAATTTTGTAAGAGCAGCTATTGCGAAACTCTACGCTTGTTTTAGAACATTTTAGAAAATTCATGCTAGAAACGGCTAAAGGTAACCAGACACTTACCAGGGTGCACTTTTTGCTCATGAGACTTGAATTTATGAACAGGAGTGTACGTATTTTGTTCATCAAGTCGTGGTAGAAAGAGCATGAACATCATTGGAATGTTACTTTCTTAAAAATTGTTGGCATAATAAATTTTCCATTTTTGCAGTTAGAATATTGCAACCGGTCCGCTTAAATCCTGATGATCCTGGGCGAGATGCTGAAATTGTTGTATACCAGTTCTTTGGTTAAAGGTTCCTAAGTAAATTTCCAAATTCTTGAATCTCAGGAGTTAATTGTTAAGTTATTAGAAAAAATAATTTATAATTATAAAAATTTTGGAATTTGCATTCGATTAAATTAACATAGTTGTTATTAACAGTTTATTACACCATCACCCACCAAACCAGTTCACGCTTCTTCTGAGATCGAGAGGTATACTACGGTTTCCAATCCCCTTTTACTGTTTTCGACAAATTAGACAAAATGATAATTAAGCAAAAATAATCTATAGAACGTCTACTATGCTGTTTTGAAAATGGTATGTAAACAAATATCAAGAAAACCATCCGTCGGATTTTAGGCAACTTTGCTTGTTGGACTTATATATAATACCGCAGAACTGAATAAAATTTGAGCATCTTCTATTAAGCCAAAAGAACCGTTAACCTACACAGATTTTCGAATTTTGAATTATTTAGAAAAATATTAATTTTACACATTTTTGCTTTAAATAAAATTTGTTTGTAATTTAATCATGTACAAGTGTTGTTTAAGCTATTTTTAATCCAATAAGTAATTACTGAGATATAACAATCACGTGACACTAATTGTTGTAACAACATTTCCAATTGTCCAATTGGACTGGAGCTTTATTACAAGGTAAATCACCACCAACGGGAGGGGGGTTTACAACAAAAATAGGGAAAGTTTTACAAGTTTTGTTATTTTAAGAGCACGCACATTATTGACAAATATTACATTTTAAAATTATTTTAAAATATACAGTATGTCCCAAAGGAGAATGGCGCATCAAGTTGTATTTTTCTTACGGGACTCTCTGTATTTTATTGCGTTTTTGATTGCCCGTAAAAAATGAGGTATAATTTTATAATGATATATTATACCTAAATACAGAGTGTTCTGAGTCACATCCACTTGTCTTAAAATATGAAGTATTAAAAAAGTCACTATTTATTATCTAACAAATTATAACAAATTTACGGCTAAATAATTAGGTGAATGCATTCCATGATTTAATGTTAAACATCTCTTTACAGAATTTGCACGTTGATTAAGAGATCATTCAATATGTATTTTATTAATACTGCTTCATTTTTAAAATTTCTTTACTAATTTAAAGAAAATTGGAAATTGCGCAAAACTATAACACTTAGGCATAAGGCCATTCGAAGAGGACTCTCTTGTTATGAGTTAATAAAATACAGGGTGTTCAATTTAAAATAAAACTCATATTACATATTGAATTATCACATAATTAACCTGCAAATTCTGAACACACTGTAAAGAAATGTTTAATATTAGATCATAGAAAACATTCAGCTAATTTCTAATTATTTAGACGTAAAAAGTAAATTTGCTTCTACGCCGGAAGAAATTGCATTTGTAATAGAAACAGAACCCGGCTAACTACGTAATGAAAAGAACTAAATTAAATAAAAATGATCAAATTTATTACAAATCAAATTATGTTTTTCTAAATTTCCATGTAAACCAATTGTCATATTTAACGTGTGTAAAATAAATTTGACAACTTCTGAAGATGACTCACGATAATTTTTGAGTTGAAACTAGTAAAATCAATAATACATAAATATAATATTGGATTGCTCAAAAAAACAAATAGTTTATATATATATATATATATATATATATATATATATATATATATATATATAAATAACCAATATTTAAAATAATGGATCTCATATTCATTCATAAAATAATAAATTTAACTGTTTTCATGCATAAAACAAGCTCAAAACAAAACAAAACACATGCAATCATCATCCAACATGAAACAAAGAATATTTTTTCTCCTTCTCTTTCTCCGACACTGGATGTAATAGAAATGCCTCTATTTAAGCCAAGTTTGAATGAAATTGCATAAATTGGCATTGGCACATCCTAAGAACTTGTTTGACTCTCTGACCCTGCGAGCATATCCTAGAAGGTAAATACAACTACAACCTATACATATAATCTCGAATTCCTACCGGCACCGGCGAAACCAAATTTAACAATTCGGTTGGATGATGTCCGTATCTAAGGAAATGTGTTGTTTAATAAATCGATGATTGTTCGTTGAACTTTGACGAAGTTTGGACTTGCAAAAAATATCGAAAGGTGATGCCACGGGTCCAAACTCACCGTGACGGGCTCACTTGAGCCGGCGTAAGTCGGCCAACATATAAAAAATAATTTGTTGGATAATGAGATAATAACATATATTTTAAGAAAAGTAGACGTAACTCAGAACATTCTCTATCCTTAATGAAAGTATACCATATTATTTACGGACAAACAAAAAACGCAATAAAATACAGAGTGTTTCATAATGAAAAAATATAACTTTGATGCGCTACACTTTTTGAGACATCCTGTATATTTCAAAATTATTTTAAAATATAATAATTTAAAAACCAGTTGGCGAGGGCACATCTAGACCTTTTTACTTGAAGGTAGAGCCCTACCAACTAAAAAGTGTCTAGACGTACCCTTCACAATCTCGATTTTTACGTTATTAAAATGAAGGACAACTTTCAAAATAATCTTAAAATGTCATATTTATCAAGAGTTGTTGATCGTATTTCAACAGATATACTTGTAAAAGTGATTTCTTACATTTCTCCGCTGTAACTTGTTATCAATCCAATATACCCTTAAAGAACTTAAAAATAGAAAATAAAATTGGCATTCCTATATTATTAGGGACAATTCTGGAACTGGCTTAAAAATTGGAATGAGAGAATTAGTTGGAGAGATCTGCTAAATAATTTGATATAGAATTCTGAAAACTTGGTTAAGTATAAGAGTTTTCAAGAATGGCCGTTCGATTTAAAATAAATAATAATAAAACGTCAGACTTCCGGTTTTGCCGGAAGTAGATACTAATTTTGCTATTTCAGATGGAATACTTGGTATATTATTCTTGTTTTAGATTCATTATCAAATTTAGAGTCACATTTTTTTATTTATTTGCAAATCACCTGGAAAAGAGGAATCACCTTTGTTGTTTTAAATGGAACACTTGGTGTATTATTATTGTTTTTGATTTCTTATTAAATTTAAAGTCGACTATTAAAGTCGTTTTGTAGGTGTAAATTCCACCCATTTGTAGATAATTACGTTTGAACATGAAAACCTGAGCTAGCGCGGGCTAGTACAACTAGAATTAACGCTAACACACCTCTAGTAATGGAGTTATTAAGGTATGGAGAAGTTGAGGCAACCTTATCCCCCTTCCACCAACAGATAATTATCGGATTTGTGATGTTTGCACACGAAAGACGATAACTAGCACAACTTGCTCAATGTTAGTACACTATTAATAATGGAGTTATTGAGAATTGAATCTATGAATGTTGTGGGGTTTGGATTTTATAGATTTAACCCTTAATAATTTAGTTATTAAAGGTGTGGTAGCGTTGAGCGAGGTTGTGCTAGATTGTGCCCGCTGTTCATTTTGATGTGGAAACATAAAACATCGAATTTTTTTTGTAAGGGGCTAAGGCGATCGAGCTGTTCAGCGATATGTGCAGACAAATCCAGAATAAATGTGCATAATAAAAATGCAATTGATTTTCGTTCAGGAATTAAAATTATGTAATACGTGATGACAGTTCAAGATATGTTTATTAAGATTTAAAATTATTAATGGTTAATATTTTCAAAAAATTAAATGCATTGGTATGAAATTGTTTTATGAAAAAGTAGCTAAATGAAATGACAAAAAGGTTTCATCAGAATAAAATCACGCTTTTTGAAAACATTACAAAATATCGCTAAAAGATAAGTAAGTTATGCTAATAACAAAATACATATTCACTAAAGGTATATACCATAAAGACAATTAATAGAAGCATGCCATGGAATACAAAACCAATATGTAATTTTCGAAAACATTAATAATCCTCAAATTGTCAATGGTTATTAATGTTTCGTGTTACTGAGCAATTTTTATGCTTACAAAATGCATTTCACGAACGATGAAGCTGTTGATATGCTTGCAGTTAATTTTGTATGGATTCAGAATACCGCATTAGCAAAAGAGTTTACGTAGCTCGATATCCTAATTGGCGTCATTGCGATGTAAGAGTTTTCCAGATTAGTGGCGAACTTACGAGGCAATAGTAGCTTTCGGTCTATGTTTCAACGGCAAAGATTTGGAAGAACACAAGAAAATATTAACCGCGTACTTTTGAAGGACCATAGGACGGTAAGAGGAAGACTTTGATAGGATGTTGGACTATTGCCATTAGATGTTAGTCAAGTACGCAATTTGTTTAAAAAAATAAACAACTAGTCGACGTTGTGAGTGACAAATTTCTTATTGTAATTGAGACAAGACCAGTGGCTCAATTTGTTGGTACTATAACATGTTTGAGATATTGTTATCTAGGCGACGTAAGTCTTTTGAGAATAGTCCAAAAGTAAAATGCAACTATTATTAATGAACTTTATTATTTATTTATTTATTTATTTTTATTTATTTATTTATTTATTTATTTATTTATTTATTTATTTATTTATTTATTTATTTATTTATTTATTTATTTAATTATTTATTTATTTATTTATTTAATTATTTATTTATTTATTTATTTATTCATTTATTTATTTATTGTCTAACAGCAATGCCAATTACAAGACAATTTTACAAGTGAACATAATACTACTAGATTCAAAAGAGATAGAAAAAAGTAATTAAATTGAAAAATTATATATTGAATACAGAGTAATATCTATTACTACCTACTACAAATGCGTAAAAAAAACAACACGTCAATTGATTTTATAAATGTTATAAATTCTGACAAGCTACAATTAAGAATGTCTGTTTGGTTTCCAGATATTATTATAATTATTGCACATACAATGTGTTTTAGATTAACACTTCATTAATAGCACCTTTGTTTTATATACTTGAATTTAGGTACGTATATTATCTCTATTTTATTTTTTATTAACGGTTTTGTATTTGTTGATTTTTTCTTCCATACAATTGATAATAATTAATAACAGAGTGCTTTAAATTGTGATAAAACAGTGTTTTTTTAATTGTTAAAGTAAATAATTTACGTGGAAATTTAGTTAATAAATCGTGAAGGAACAGACCTAAATTATCACGAAGATCTCGTTTGGCCAGGAAACGCATTCTGCGGTATGTTGAACAAAATAAGAAACTTCTAATTCTACATTAATAACTAATATATAAATCTATCATTGTTTATAGAAATATTGCAAATGAACTGACGAATAATAATGAATCGTCTCAACCTTTAGGTTTGGAAGATGTTATTTTGGGTGAACAGGGTACTTCATCAAATTCAAATGTCATAAAAAACGTACTTTACCAAAATTACATGAAGTAGTAGAAACGAAAAACTGTAATGAAACACTTGAGCAATCTTCACTAGAACCTGATGTAAATATTTGTCTGTGCGTTAAGTCGTAAAAAGACATTTTGTTAAGTAGCCCAATAATGAACTGGCAAATCACACGTTTTTGCTCCTGAAGAGTACAATAGATATATACATACCAATTGATATTTTTGATCAAATTTGTTAAGTCTATCCATCTATTAGTATTATGACTAAACAATTAGAAATGGAAATTGACTCTACACCTTAGCAAATAGATTTCCACTTGAAGGCAACCGAATAGTAGATTTAAGCTATGTGTTAGTGGGTACTAGATTTTCAGTATGAACACAGCAAGGTGTGCACATATGGAAAACTACATCTTACGAAAGAATTGCGTAATGAGCTTTCAAGTATATTATTATTTCGGTCTAATGTTTGCCATAGAACATATAAAAAATCCATTACAAATCTGAAACGCAACATGGGAATTAATGCAGTATGGGGAACATTGGCTACTGGTGGTACATACGCTCATTCAGAAGAGTTGTTTTCTGTTTTGAGCGTTAATTTTAAGTCTTCTGATAAATTTCAAGAAATTACAGAAACTCTGTCAAGAGTAAGTTGTAATTATTATCTTATGCAAGATAATTTCGCGTAGCCGTTGGTTAGAAAGTTATCGAAATCCATCAATATGAAATTTGGTATATGGTTCTACTTGTAATGCGATTATTCAAAAAAATCGGAACAAAGTTTCATAAAAAATGAGCTAATAGCTTAAAAACAACAGAAGATAGGAATGCATAATTGTAATTCATTTTACATCAATTTTTGCAGTCAGAAATGGTAGTTGCCATTTGAAAAAGTTAAGTATTTGACAGTTTCTGATTGGAAAAAAGCAGTAGACAAATGCGATACAAAAGAAGTGTCAGCAACGATTAAAATATTGGCTGAACCTCTAGAAATCAAAACACAAAGATTCATTTATTTATCTTCAATGGTTCAAAGTTAGAATTTCTTAAGATGTTCTGCAAGCCTAATGTCTCGCATTAAATGTTACATACGTAAAAACGATGACACATGTCTTTGATAATATGATGATGCTGATCATTTAATGTAGAATTCAGGTATAGTGTCAAAATAGGGTTATTTCATTTAAATAAACAAAGATGGCGTCAAATTCAGGTAAATCTAAAAGAAATTTCAGTTAGACATTAGACTGGAGTAGTCGATTATGGTACGTAGGTACCAAATTTTATATTGACGGAATTTCAGAAAGTCGATAAGTTTCTAACCGACGGGCTGCCTAAATCACCCTGGTATAGGAAAATATTAAATAGACATTGAATTTTTAGAACTGGAATTATTTCCTTTGGCTAAATATGGAGTTATCAGGAATAGAAGAGCGAAAATAAGCTCTAAGAAGAAATAACATCGATTTTGATAATAAACCCTGGATAACTATTATGGTTGATGGAGGTTGGAGCAAAGGAAGTTTCGGCCATAATTTTGACGCAAAATTTGGAGTGTAAGTGTGAGTTAACTTAAATAAAACAACTACATTTTTGTCGCTAATTCACAGGCAGTAATCATTGGTTATATTACTAAAAAAAATTATTTCTTGGTATCAGAAACAAATACTGCAGCAAATTTTAGTACTAGTTTTTCTGTGGTGCTAGGTAATTTCGGCGACGTACGTTCACCTATACGGTGTCACTGTTAACAATAACAGTATTGTTCATGCTACTTCAGTTTCATCCAACTAAATTACTAATTTTAATTTATGGTTTTCTGATAAAGAATAATAACGCGTAATCGAGATTAATCTTGTTTCATGTTTTTGTGATAATCCCGTGGTAGTTTTACTTTCAAACCATTTATTTCGACCTTCAACTAGAATACAAACAAAACGTTGTATGTATTTTAGAACAAGTGGCTTCCTTTATTTGAATGAACGTTCATGTTACCAAAATTGGATTCCACTAGTGCAGCACCTCATTTAAGCGGCAATTTTTTTGCATGTATGTGCCGCCTCTTTGTAATCAGGATTAATTGACGCAAGCGGCATCTATTGATAGTGAATTAAAAGTAAATTTAATCGCTTGCCCTCTTAACTTGTCTTGATTTTTATTTATAGAGTCGGTTAAGGACATTGTGTTTCAGACTCCTACCTCGATCAGAAGTAATGAATAACCTGATTCGTAATGCAATACCTAACCTACCGAAAGCCGGAAGTGAAGCTGCACACAAGATGCTTCAGCAATGCATAGATGGTCGGCATTTTGAGCATTTACGGGAACATCAAAATCTTCCTTTTCTAAATCGGTTCTTTTAGTTACACAACTTCCACAATAAAAGACTTCGAGAAAAATTAGTTTCAAAAATAAAATTTAGGAATTTAGGAACCAGACATCAAGATGCAATTTTTTTGGGCTTGCTGAGGCATCATTTAGCTACCTTTTTATAAAAAAAATCATAACAATGAATTTTATTTTTTTGAGATAATTAAGCATTTCTGTCGGAAAGTTGAAGAAAAACCTCTAGGGCCGACATGTTCAAATCTTTAAATATTATAACATTTGTAGCTTGTAGGCTTTTTTTAACTAGTCTAAGTTTGCTAAAATCGTCTCAGCTGTTTAAAAAGATGCAAGGTGTATTTTACGTAAACCTTTGAATACCTCCATTTAGAGTTATTTAGAGATACAGCAAACACTGTCAAACAAAAAAGTACAGATCATTCTCGACTTTAAAGATCAGGTGTTTTTTGTTAGGTTATTATAGAGAAATTCACAGAATCATCACTTTTAGATTCAAAATTGCAGTTACGCCCCTAGCGGCAGTTTCAGAATTTCCAGATTTTTCTTTTGCCCGTTTTAGTAATAACTTTTCTTGCTGCAAGCTTCTACGACGGATAGTTTCCCAGATGCAGTACCTCGCGGTCTTGTTGGCCACCCTGTACATATATCATAAAAATTCAATTTATTTTTTATTATAAGAATTAAAATTACAAACATAACTGAAACCCAAATCATTTTGATTCAAAAATTAAAATTATGTACACAATGAAAATTTGAACAACTTGTATTGAAGCAATAAAAATTATGTAGTGTATTTATCTATATAATGAAAATTCTTTGATTTAAATTCAGCTGAAAATTAGTTGTTCTAATGATATTTTTTCTAATTAAATCGCTGTTGGTGTTCATATTTTAAGAAACCCCATTTTATATTTTAATAGCAAAATATAGTTTTTTGAATAATTAAAAAACGGTTTTCTTAACATAAACTGAACGAAAATATATTTCATTCAGACTCTCATTTGAATTACTTTACCACAATTTCAAAAAATCGCCACAAAAACAACCGCCAGTTTTAGTGACGTAGAATAAATAAAGAGTTGATGTGATTCACTTTTATACAAATTTTATATGACACTGACGTGCTTTTGCATTGATAGTAATTATGTCCACTGAAGGATCGCAATTTGTTAAATCAACAAGTAATAATGGTAAGAATATTGTTAAGTTTTAAATTTACACCTAGAAGTGCAAGATTTCGAATAATTTTTTGAAAAATGTCAAATATTTGTCAATGTGATTTCTTCTTCTTCTAGGTACTCCAATCGCGTCTTCAAGATTATGTACTGTATGTGGGAAGGATATATCCAATTTTTCGATTGTGCCCGTCAAAGTCAGATACCATGATTTAGAAAATGCATGCTATACGAGGTATTTATTCGTTATGTTCTGACTATTGCTTATCATTTAAGTTTAGCTTCTGCCTAATCTTCTGAATGATATCGAGCTTTGCACTGAATGTTATATGCTTTTGATGCGTTGCACAAAAGGTTTAAATCACATGAAAACGTTTATAAAATCTAGAAGAGATGTTAGCGGTTGCTTTATGTGTGGTACCAAAATAACACCAAACCTTTTTATACCACCACAAACGAAACAGAAACCTTAATTTTGGACCGATTAAGAACTCAATACGAAATTGTAAGTTTTACTACTTATTTTTCTAACCGTACTTAAGTATAACTTATTTTAGACGAGTGCTAAGAAAGAAAGAGCATGCAAATTTTGCTTCGATCTTTTCAAGATTTGGTAAAATTGCATAACTCGTATCGTGACCACCTTGCCAATAAAAAGGTCAGAACTGGAACGGGTATGTGCTGTTTTAATTATCTAAATACTAGCCCTGCGTGCATAAATTCAATAAGCATTTGCTACTATTTGAAATTTTTTGCATAACTGTATTATTAATGGGCTCATAAAAAATTCTTATACTCCTGTTCGTAATTAATGTTTTGATTTTTGATTGTGTTCATGTTAAAATCCATAATTTTGACACTATTTTTTACCTTTTCTCGACAAATTGACACAATTTGCCAAAAAAGTATGTGCTGTTAACTCTTTAAATATTATCCCTGCCTAGTTCGAGGGGAAAGGGGGAAAAAGGGGTCGTCAAGGGGAAAGGGGGAAAGGAATAACAAGAAAAGAAACAATAAAAAGGTAAAAGAAAAATACTGTTTTAAAACATAGCGGGAATAAAAAATAAAGGGGAAGAGTTCTGGAAATATATAAGGAGTTTTTAGATGGTGGGGCTAGTGGAAATGTGGAAGGAGGAAAAAAGATTTTAGGATTTGAAAATAAAGGTTGCCGGAAGAATTTAAATGGGAAAATCAGTATGCGGTAAGGAAAATAATAAAGGAAGGGCGTAGGAGGGTATTTTAACATGGGTAAAAAGAAATGGGAAAAAATAGAAAAGAAAGTAGTGATAAGGGGAGTTGTGAGAACTATAGTGAGAACAGAAGGGGATAAATACGAAATTATATCGATATATGAAAAAGAAATGGAAAACACTAAAGAATAAAATAGGAAGAATAATCAAGGAAAAAGAAGAAAAAAAAATTTTTTTGGAGGATACTTCAATGCAAGAACGGCGGAATAAGGAGGGTGATAATAAACGGAGAATAAAGAAAAAGGAGGTCAATGCATAAAAAAGTTAACAGGTAAGCAAGAAAATTGTTAAAATTGTGTGAGGAAAGGGGATGGACAATAATGAACGGAAATATTAAGTAGGCGGAAAAGGGAATATACTTTATTAGTGAAAGATGACGATCGGTGATTGATTATGTGACTGTAAATGAAAGAAGTAAGGAAGACGTAGAAAATTTGATAATAGTAGACAAGGAAGAATTATATCATCAGTCAATTGAGGTCAGCATAATAAGAGAGGGAGAGGATAACGAAGAAGAGAAAGAAAAAGAAGAGTGGGGATAAAGAAAAGTACAGACTGAATAAAGTATAGAAGAACATAAAGCAAATTGGAGGAGGAACAAAAAACATTAGAAGAGGTCAAAGAGGAAATAAGGGAAATAATGAAAAAAATGGAGGATATTGTAGAAAAAACAAGGTTTAAGAAAAGAAATAAGGAAGTGGGGCAAGAGCCGAATAGTGCAATGGAAAGTGTGAGAACGCAAAAAATGAATTGAGAAGAGACTGAAGGAAATGGAAGAAAAGAAGGGAGATATTGAAGAAGAAGAGAAAAGGGCCGAGGCTAGGTCAAGGAAAAGTCAAAGTCAACAGAAGGAGAGATTACTAAAAATAGGTAGAGGAAGCTACAGAAATAATGAAAAAGGTAAATTAAAAAGGCACATATCGGACTGAAAGTGAACAATGGAAAATAAAGGAGAGAAGATGAGTTAAGATAATTGTGTTTGTATGTGAAACTCTAATTGGAACTTTTCCATCATCTTTCAGCTTATTGATCAGTTGATATCTACTTCTTCCTCGTAATTGTTTTGTATAGATTGGTATTTATTTTCTTTAGAAAACGGTTCTTTTCGCTCTTAATCTTTAAATTCTTAAGAAGTAGTTACTATTCTAGCTAACAGCTTTCTAACGTAAATAACATTTCTTTTGATTTTTAAATAGAACACACTTTTGCTTCATACTAAAATACATACATTTTTATGACCTTTTCAACGATGTCACATCTTGTATTATTGAACCAAGAGGTTAATTGGTCATTGTCGATTAATATTAAATTTTAGTGTAAATGTATTAATTGTACAAACTTTTTCATAGTAAAGATTGTAATATTTAATATGACACGGTTCTTTATACCCTGTGGAACTATTATGTGCATTTGCACAATTGTAATTCTTAAATTCAATTTTTGTTCTTTTCTTAATTGTAGGTTTTTATGGAATATTTACTTACACAACGTAAGTGATCAGATTGTCACAAAATGCTTAATTAATTTTTGAAACAAAGCTAATTTAATTTTTTACATTTTACAGAGACTTACAAAGACCTGATAGAACCCTGATCGAAGCTTATCAGTACGGCGACTTAAAATTACTCAAAAAATTAGATATTATATTAATTCACTTCAACCTGCAACTGAATGGAATCCGTCTTCAATACATGGTTCTTCAAAAGAAAAACATCACTCTACAATCAAGTGAAGATCAGCTGTCTACTTCTGGTCAACAACCTAAGGTAAGATGCAAAAACATTCTGTTCACGGTAACTTGGCCGTGTTGCGACTTTATTGAAACGTACGAAGAAGAAACCGGTACAAACATGATCCCAGTCACAGTAATGAGTAATGAGATTGACTTTTTTTAATTCTTAAATTCTATTTCTTTCTTGTTTCGTACTTCGATTACTGTATGTAGGTTTTCTATTGAATATTTGCTTGCGCAACGTAAGTGATCTGATTGTTACAAAATGCTTAATTCATATTTATTATTATATTTTATTTTCAGTATGACAATTTAAATTTACCTGAAGAGTTTCAATACAATATTAATTTACCTCAACCTGCAATTAAATCGAATCTAGGCTCTGCACATGGTTATTCAATGAAAAACATGAGTCCACAATCAAATGAATATCAGCGGTCAGAAATGATCACTTCCCAGTCATTGGCATCTGGAGATTCTAAAATTGACACAAATGAACTCAAAGAAAGTGTTGATGCTTTACATCTTGATGAAAATCGCCCACCAACTGACTATAACTTTGATGTTTTTCGAGGTAGGGCTATTTTCTTATTTATACACATACTTATTTTAATTTTGTAAAGGCATCTTTCTCCTTGAACAAATGTCATTTATTATTATTATTATTATAATTTCAGAAATATGTGCTTGTCCCGCTATTCATTTGCCAAGTCCTTCATGGAAACTTGATGGCAGCAACTCGATAATCATGATTAACAAGGATAACGTAAAAGACGTTCTTTATTTAACCCCAACACCGGCAATATGGGAGGTTTAATAGGCAAATATGAAGACATTTACACTTTTCTTTTAAGAATTGTCAATATTATTCAAAAAGTCGATCGTAATTCGATTATCGAAATTACGATGTCCAAACTGGATTCCTTGAAAAAATCAGAAGTTGATCGAATTACAGCGCATAAAAATTTGGACAAAGTAGTTGAAGATTGGGAAATGGTTGCCACCCCAATTCTTAGAAGTATAACCGTCATATTTAGCAGCAATTTGGAAATTCCAGTTAGGGCGACCTTTACTGCACCATGTTCTCCAGATGTGCAAGTTTTAAAACTTAAGATACTGAATAAAATCCATAAGTTTTTGGAGGAATACCCTATAGTTTGTAGGAATATTTTGTTTACAAGGTTATACATTTCAGATTAATTTTGACTTTTATATTTGTTTTTGACAGTGCGTATTTATTGTATATTTTTATATTTTTTGTTATATACTAAATTCTTTGTGATTGTGAAATTCATCCTTCTTTAGTTAATAAACTACAAAGCAATAACTGGTATTTTTATATAGAAATCAAGTACAGTTCCAATGTTCCAATTATTAGCTAACCTTAACTAATTCCAGCTTAGAGAAACTCAAAACTAAACATTTAGATATATATTATTATCTGTTATGTGATTTATTGTAATTACTCCTTTAATAGTGGTTTCTTTAACAAAAAGGCCTTCTTTAGGAGAGTCTTTGTAGAAGGTAACAACATTCGATTGCCGGTACGTCGACGCATGAAATAAACTTTTTTTTCTGCTATACATCTACTCGTAACGAAGGCCTTGTTGCTGAAGAAATTTACTATTATACAAAAATTATTAGTTGTGGTGTTATGGGGGTGCATTTTATTTTATGTGGTGTTTGTAATAAATTTAAACACTTATCAAGTGAGTAGTACCTACCTACTTAGGTAATTAGTGTCATTGAAAAAAAAAATAAAGGAACGATTTGAGCTTTGGTGTTACGAATTATACTGTTCCCAATAGTCGACCAGTCGATGTTACGAAGTGTCGTCGTTACGAATTGTCCTACTTACGAATTGTGCGTTAGGTACTATTTGTCTGGTTACAAACTGTCATGGAGCCGTAGATATTCTCTGTATGTGTGTAATAGAATGCAAACTTCAAGCCTAACTATATATATATTATAAAAAAATCATACTTACCTTTCGATGTTAATTTTCAAAAAAAATAAATACAAAGTCCAAATTATTAAAGTACGTATGTAATAGAACGCAAACTTAAAGCCTCATTAAAATACCAAAAGTATGAAAAACGGCCAAAAGAGCCTGATATAGGAAAGCATCCTCATTAATGTGGTGTTTGAGATTGGCGGCGGAAAGTGCTTAATTTAAAAATTAAATTAAAGTTCAATTTAGTAAAGTAGGTATGTAATCGAATGCAAACTTTAAGCCTCGTCAAAATCAAAAGAGCAAAATGATAAAAGCGGATAAAAGGGCCTGATAGAGTAACGTCTCTTCCTTAAGTTGTGTTTCAGATTGGCGGCGGCAAATCTTTAATTTAAAAAAAAAAACAAATCAAAGTTCAATTTGTTTCGTTGTTTAGTATGTAACTTTGTGATTAGTCTTTAATTATTTTACTATGTATAAAATGATTAAACTCTATAAAAGATGATGATTTAATTTTAAATACAAATTTCAATATAATTTACCGCGAAGTGTAACATCTCAATCCCAATATAACTTCAGCCTGGTCAACTATCTAAAGTAAGTATAGTTAGGAATATTGATATACAACTAATTTTCTTATACCATACAGAAAATATATCTAACAATACTTTAAAAACATTGGAATTTCTTTGCCGATACACTAGAGATTTTATAGTATATTATTATACGAGTTACATAAGAAATCTAATTGGACGAGTGCATTAATAGCCTCTTATGTAACGTGCGTAATACACAATTTTTAACTTTGCTTCTTAAATCTAAAAAAATTAAAAGATAACTCCATGTTTAAACTTTGACATTTAGTAATTTTTTACAAACTTGGTACCACGATAAATTTGGTGTTCATGATACATTATCTGTTGTTAAATTCAACCTTGTATTCATATTTTTAGTGGACATATAATTTAATATTGGAAATTGTTCTTACAAGTTCAACCAATTGATTTCAATATTGTTTTAGTTGAGTAAATCTGCAAATGCACAATATATTTTGTAAAATTGGGAGACCAGACTTTTGGCCAAATAAGTCAAATATTTATATGCTTTTGACTACGGCAAGATGACTGCAGACGTTAACTCTGGGCGACATAATGGTACTAGTTAATAAAGGGTGGAAGTTTGGAATTGCGACAAACTGTTGTCAGTCATAGCTTAAACTCGAGTTCTCTCACTCCTGAAGAGTCGAAAAGGACGAAACAGCTGTCAGGTGATTCTCAGTGTTTGTTTGCTATTGTACAACCTCTTGCGTACTTTACGATTCGATATTTTTATACTTGCCAACTGTTATGTTGGCTATAATTATTGAAGAATCGACTATGTAACTGCTTTACACACCTGTCGGCAAAGTTGCTTACATTTACGTACGTGAACGCTTTCACGAGTCGACACTAGATGTCGAAAAACTTATCGTTTTATATATATATACTGGGAAGGCAAAACCGAATTTCCCTTATTTATGGAAATCAATAAGTGGATGTTTCGAAAACCTCTGAGTGGCTACTTGCTATTTTTCCTAAGCTTAAACTTATGAACTTTGTCACATTTTATATAATAAATCATGGGGACACCCCGATGTTCTCCAATAAAAACGGACAATCTTTCATCGATGTGACTCTCGCTTCTAATCAATTAGCGTGTAAGATAAAAAATTGCACGTGAAAAACATATTCTATAGAAGACCATCTCTTGGTACCACTTTACATGAACGTTACTGATGTTATCACTAAAGCGTGTAGAGGCACTTGAAACAAAAACCGGATACAAACCTAACAGCAAATGCACCATACTGGTGGAACAAGGAGATCCCGCAAACCAGAGATGAATGCAACCTGATTAGGAGCAAAATGTAAAGGAGTAGAAAAAGGCATAATTCAGACCTGCAAAATCGGCTCCACGCTAACTACGTAATGAAAAATACTAAATTTAAAAAAATGATCAAACAAAGTAAAATTGGTGCGTAGAGAAAAATGTATGATGAGGTGGAAGACGACATTCGGGGCATAGGCTACAATATAATCACCCAAAATTTCTCATCCCTAGTGGAAATAAATAAAAATACTAAAGAAGCTCTTTGTGTAGCTAAAACTTTATTCTCTTCAATGGAAAAAATAAGTTTGAGTAAACCAATAAAAAAACATGATTGTTTCAACACTAACTACTCAGGACCTAGTAGATCCGGCGAATAAGATTAAAACAAAAAAGCTCCTGGACCTGATGATATTTCCCAGAAGTGATTAAAATAATAACGGCAATTATTCCGATAGTAACTTAGAAATTTGCAGTTCACCGTAAGCTTAATGTAACTGGAAAAACTACGTAAATAAGGAAAATCCACGTATAGACCTTACTTTTTATTGTTTTTGCTCCTGTCAATTAGAAGGGTACAGAATGGAACCTATATAAACATTTTGTGTTAAACTCCGGCGTTAATTTACGTCACTGTTTTAATAGACATTGAAAACGCCTAGGTTCTGTACTATACAGAAACATGCATAATTTTTTCTATACCATCTTTTTACCAAGATCTAATATTTTCAAAAATAGGTGAAATAATTTACCTCAAAGACATAAAACCATAAGGTTTATCTTTTAAATCACTTATTAATAAATATATTTGATAATCATATGCCACTTACAAAATCTATTGCCCCTGGCTAACCTATACAATACGGTGTATGCAAAAATACGTGATAAAGCACTTACTAAATACAAAAAAACTAATTCTGTAAAGGATAAAACGTTTTACCAAAATATGCGAAATACCGTTAATTCCGCTATAAAACAAGAAAAGAAAAACTTTATTAACCAAAAATGTTCTACTAATTGCTCTCAAACAATTTGGAAGTCTTTAAAAATTGCTAATATTCATACATCACGGAAAGTTACAATACCCTTTAATCTTCTAGATGTTGAAGTTATCAACTCATATTTTGTAACGGCCATCCCTAGTTTACCGACATCTTCGCTTCTTTCAAAGACGTGCAAGGATTACTCTAAAATCAAACCAAGATCAACTTTCTACTTTACTACTGCAAGCAAGGCTGATGTTATTCATTGCATCAACTCTATTCGAACAAAATCTAGTGGTCATGACGGACTAAATATTCACATGATAAAATGTTGTTGCCGTTATATCATTCCATACTTACTACAATTAGTAAATACTTGCCTAGTAAACGCTGTTTTTCCGATTTGTGGAAGGAAGCAGTTATTTTGCCCCTTCCTAAGATACCAATGCAATTATGGAGATCTGAGGCCAATAAGCTTATTACCTATCTTATCCAAAATCGTGGAAAAAATTGTTGAGAGTCAACTAAAAATACATTGAAGACAACAGTATTCTACCAGCTGTGCAATCTGGATTCCGTAAAGGTTATAGCTGTGAGACAGCATTAAATAAAATTATTGATGACGTTGTCGTTCATTTGGATCAGGGAAATATTACTGTCTTGATTTTATTAGATTTCAGCAAAGCGTTTGATACGTTAAATCATGATATTTTAATTAGTATTTTGAAATCAGTAGGTTTAGACCTCACTGCCTTAAACTTTTTTAATTCATATATACAAGGACGAACCCAACGTGTCAAAATAGATGAAGAGTCATCTAATGTCCAGTACTTAAAATCTGGAGTTCCGCAAGGTTCAATTCTCGGTCCACTTTTATTTTCCTTATATATCTCCTCGATGCCATCTGCAATTAAACACTGCCAATATCATTTTTACGCTGATGACTCACAGCTTTATTTGTCATTTCCTGAACACCAAACCGAAAATGCAGTTAAAAGATTAATAAAGATCTTCAAACCTTGAACACGTTCTTAGAATCCCATAATCTAATTCTAAATACCAAAAAAAAAACAGAATTAATTGTATTCGGTCCTAGAACAGCTAGAGACAGAATAATTAATTGTGACGCATTTAACATAAACGTAAACAAAACACGTCTAGTCCCGAAGGAAACAGTTAAAAATTTAGGAGTGTATATTGATTCCAGGCTGAAGTTCACAGACCACATAAGCAAGTGCCTACAAAAAGGGTATAATGCACTAAAAACAATTTACTGTAGTAGACATTATTTAAACAAAAAGTCAAAACAATGCTGTGCAAATCCTTAGTTCTGTCCTCTCTGAATTACTGTCAAACAGTTTACAGCCCATTTTAGATAGTTATAATCTACGACGCTTGCAAAAACTTCAAAACTCCTGCTTGCGCTTTATCTTTGGGATACGAAAATTTGATCATGTTTCCCACAAATTAAACAAAACTAACTGGCTGAATATTAAACACCACATGCTTCTTCGCTCTGTTGTAATGTATTATAATGTATTAAAATCTGAGAAACCACCTTATTTGTTTAACAAAATTCAATTTACAACGGATGTACATCACATAAATATTAGATTCAGAGGCAGGCTGACAATTCCAAAACATAAAACATCTATATTTCAAAAGAGCTTCTCTTATAATATTGCTTCTATGTATAACAACCTACCTCAGCACATGAACAATCTGTCCGTTAATAAATTTAAACAGCTTACAAACAATTATTACAGAAAAAGGCAAACAAGGATTATAAAGTTATAAACACTAACCGTTTGTAACCTATATTGTATCTTATATGTACACATATACATCTATACATAATTATTAGATGTACTAGCAACTGTATTTGTAAACTAGGTTTTAGTGGTAGAACAGACGGTAGTCTGAACTCCGCCTAGTGATTTGCCGAGATTTCTTTACTTCATATACTTATTTCCGACGTAATTTTTTAAAATTATATGTATATTCTCTTTAATTGTAAAGTTGCTGGCAAATAAAGACCATTATTATTATTATTATTATTATTATTATAAACAGTTTCAGTCTATAGATGCGAAGAAACAGCAAACGTTGGTCTAGTATGTTGTCTACCCAGTTGTTCTTCATCCTGACGGTTAGGCAACACACAATACACCTTATTTCTTTGAGTTGGAGTCATCTACAACATATAATAAATTTAACCGTTTTCATGCATAAAACAAGCTCAAAACAAACATAAAACACATGCAATCATAACCCAACATGAAACAAAGAATATTTTTTTCTCCTTTTCTTTCTCCGACACTGGATGTAACAGAAGTGCCTCTATTTAAACCAAGTATGAATGAGATGCATAAATTGGCATTGGTACATTCTAAGAACTTGTTTGACTCTCTGACCCTGCGAGCATATCCTAGAAGACAAGCACAACTACAACCTATACATATAATGTCGAATTCCAACCGGCGCCGGCGAAATCAAATTCAACTTTAACAATTCGGTTGGATGCTGTCCGTATCTAAGGGAATGTGTTGTTTAAATAAATCGATGATTGTTCGTTGAACTTTGACGAGGTTTGGACTGGCGAAAAATATCGAAAGGTGATGCCACGGGTCCAAACTCACCGTGACGGGCTCACTTGAGCCGGCGTAAGTCGGCCAACATATAAAAATAATTTGTTGGATAATGAGATAATAACATATTTTAAGAAAAGTAGACTTAACTCAGAACATTCTCTATCCTTAATGAAAGTATACCATATTATTTACGGACAAACAAAAAACGCAATAAAATACAGAGTGTTTCATAATGAAAATATAACTTTGATGCGCTACACTTTTTGAGACATCCTGTATATTTCAAAATTACTTTAAAATATAATAATCAAAAACCAGTTGGCGAGGGCACATCTAGACCCATTTTACTTGAAGGTAGAGCCCTACCAACTAAAAAGTGTCTAGACGTACCCTTCACAATCTCGATTTTACGTTATTAAAATAAAGGACAACTTTCAAACTAATCTTAAAATGTAATATTTATCAACGTGCATGCTATTAAAATGACAAAGTTCTCAAACTTTTACTGTTTCGCTATAAATCTCCGTGGTGATTCAGTCTGTTAGGTTCTAAAAATTTGAGTTGTTGATCTAATATAACACTCAAACTTGGCACCTGTCAAAGCGTATTTCAACAGGTATTCTTGAAAAAGTGATTTCTTACATTTCTCCGCTGTAGCTTGTTATCAATCCAATATACCCTTAAAGAACTTAAAAATAGAAAATGAAATTGGCATTCCTATATTGTTAGGGACAATTCTGGAACTGGCTTAAAATTGGAATGAGAGAATTAATCATTCAAACTTCCGGAAAAAGATGAAAAGATCTTAGAAACACAGTATCCAGCAGTAGGTGACCTTTGGAGAGATCTGCTATATAATTTGATATGGAATTCTGAAAACTTGGTTAAGTATAAGAGTTTTCAAGAATGCCCGTTCGATTTAAAATGAATAATAATAAAACGTCAGACTTCCGGTTTTGCCGGAAATAGATACTAATTTTGCTATTTCAGATGGAATACTTGGTATATTATTCTTGTTTTAGATTCATTATCAAATTTAGAGTCACATTTTTGATTTATTTGCAAATCACCTGGAAAAGAGGAATCACTTCTGCAATTTATAACGTAGCTGTTTTTCGTTGTAACGAAAGTAGATACCACCTTTGTTGTTTTAAATGGAACACTTGGTGTATTATTTTTTTGATTTCTTATCAAATTTAAAGTCGACTATTAAAGTCGTTTTGTAGGTGTAAATTCCACCAATTATTAGATAATTACGTTTGAACATGAAAACCAGAGCTAGCGCGGGCTAGTACAACAAAAATTAACGCTAACACACCTCTAGTAATGGAGTTATTAAGGTATGGAGAAATGAGCAACCTTATCCTTCTCCCCCAACAAATAATTATCGAATTTTTGATGTTTGCACACGAAAAACGATAACTAGCACAACTTTGCTCAACTCTAGCACACTATTAATAATGGAGTTATTGAGGATTGAATCTATGAATGTAGTGGGGGGTTGGATTCTATAGATTTAACCCTCAATAATTTTGTTATTAAAGGTGTGGTAGCGTTGAGCAAGGTTGTGCTAGAGTGTGCCAGTAGGTCAAGATATGTTTATTAAGATTTAAAATTATTAATGGTTAATGTTTTCAAAAAAATTAAATGCATTGGTATGATCTTGTTTTATGAAAAAAGTAGCTAAATGAAATGACAAAAAGGTTTCATCAGAATAAAATTACGCTTTTGAAAATATTACAAAATATCGCTAAAAGATAAGTAAGTTATGCTAATAACAAAAGGCATATTTTTTTTTAATACATATTCACTAAAGGGATATGCCAAAAAGACAATTAATAGAAGCATGCCATGGAATACAAAACCAATATGTAATGAAAACATAAATAATCCTCAAATTGTCAATGGTTATTAATGTTTCGTGTTACTTTGAGCAATTTTTATGCTTACAAAATGCGTTTCACGAACGATGAAGCTGTTGATATGCTTGCAGTTAATTTTGTATGGCTTCAGAATACCGCATTAGCAAAAGAGTTTACGTGGCTCGATATCCTAATTGGCGTCATTGCGATGTAAGAGTTTTTTTCAGATTAGTGGCGAGCTTACAAGGCAATAATAGCTTTCGGTCTATGTTTCAACGGCAAAGATTTGGAAGAACACAAGAAAATATTAACCGCGTACTTTTAAAGAACCATAGGACGGTAAGAGGAAGACTTTGATAGGAGGTTCGACTATTGCCATTAGATGTTAGGCAAGTTCGCAATTTGTTTAAAAAATAAACAAATAGTCGACGTTGTGAGTGACAAATTTCTTATTGTGATTGAGACAAAACCAGTGGCTCAATTTGTTGGTACTTGTAACATGTTTGAGATATTGTATCTAGGCGACGTAAGTCTTTTGAGAATACTCTAAAAGTAAAATGCAACTGTTATTAATGAACTTTTATTATTGCTCATAAGAGTAATGTAAATCGTAGTAAAAAATGTTGTCAACAGATAGCACTGGTGTCTGTAATTTTTAGATGATTTTCGCCGAACTACATTCCGTTTTACCACGTGAAATCATTGGTTGAAACCATAATATTTCCTCCCTGTTTTAGATTAGCACTTCATTAATAGCACCTTTGTTTTATATACTTGAATTTAGGTACGTGTATTATCTCTATATTATTTTATATTCACGGTTTTGTATTTGTTGATTTTTCTTCAATACAATTGATAATAATTAATAAGTGAGTGCTTTAAATTGTGATAATACAGTGTTTTTTGAATTGTTAAAGTAAATAATTTACGTGGAAATTTAGTTAATAAATCGTGAAGGAACAGACCTAAATTCTCACAAAGATCTCGTTTGGCCAAGAAACGTATTCTGCGGTATGTTGAACAAAATAAACTTCTAATTCTACATTAATAACTAATATATAAAACTATCATTGTTTATAGAAATATTGCAAATGAACTGACGAATAATAATGAATCGTCTCAACCTTTAGGTTTGGAAGATGTTATTTTGAGTGAACAGGGTACTTCAACAAATTCAAATGTCATAAAAAACGTACTTTACCAAAATTACATGAAGTAGTAGACACGAAAAACTGTAATGAAACACTTGGGCAATATTCACTAGAACCTGATGTAAATATTTATTTGTGCGATATGTCGTAAAAGACATTTTGTTAAGTAGCCCAATAATTAACTGGTAAATCACACAGGCATTTTGCTCCTGAATAGTGCAATAGATAGATACATACCAATTGATATTTTGATCAAGTTTGTTAAGTCTATCCATCTTTTAGTATTATGACTGAACAATTAGAGGTGGAAATTGACTCTACACCTTAGCAAATAGAATTCAACTTGAAGGCAACCGAATAGTAGATTTAAGCTATGTGTTAGTGGGTACTAGATTTTCAGTATGAACTCAGCAAAGTGTGCACATATGGAAAGCTACATCTTACGAAAGAATTGCGTAATGAGCTTTCAATTATATTATTATTTCGGTCTAATTTTGCCATAGAACATATAAAAATCCACTACAAATTGGAAACGCAACATGGGAATTATTGCAATATGGGGAACATTGGCTACTGGTGGTACATACGCTCATTCAGAAGAGTTGTTTTCTGTTTTGAGCTTTAATTTTAAGTCTTCTGATAAACTTCAAGAAATTTCAGAAACTCTGTCAAGAGTAAGTTGTAATTATTATCTTTTGCAAGATAATTTTGCGTAGCCCGTTGTTTAGAAAGTTATCGACTTTCTAAAATTCCATCAATATGAAATTTGGTATTGGTAATGCGATTATTCAAAAATCGGAACAAAGTTTTATACAAAACGAGCTAATAGCTTAAAAACAACAGAAGATAGGAATGCATAATGGTAACTCATTTTACATCAATTTTTGCAGTCAGGAATGGTAGTTGCCATTTGAAAAACTTAAGTATTGACAGTTTCTGATTGAAAAAAGCTGTAGACAAATGCGATACAAAAGAAGTGTCAGCAACGATTAGAATATTGGCTGAACCTCTAGAAATTAAAACACAAAGATTCATTTATTTATCTTTAATGGTTCAAAAGTCGTAAATTTCTTAAGATGTTCCTGCAAGCCTAATGTATCGCATTAAATGTTACATACGTAAAAAACGATGACACATGTCTTTGATAATATGATGATGCTGATCATTTAATGTAGAATTCAGATATAGTGTGAAAATAGGGTTATTTCATTTAAATAAACAAAGATGGCGTCAAATTCAGGTAAATCTAAAAAAGAAATTTCAGTTAGACATTAGACTAGAGTAGTCGATTATGGTACGTAGGTACCAAATTATATATTGATGGAATTTCAGAAAGTCGATAAGTTTCTAATCGACGGGCTGCGTAAATCACCCTGGTATAGAAAAATATTAAATAGACATTGAATTTTTAGAACTGGAATTATTGCCTTTGGCTAAATATGGAGTTATCAGGAATAGAAGAGCGAAAATAAGCTCTAAGAAGAAATAACATCGACTTACGTTCACCTATACGGTGTCAGTGTTAACAATAACAGTATTGTTCATGCTACTTCAGTTTCATCCAACTAAATAACTAATTTTAATTTATGTTTTCTGATAAAGAATAATAACGCGTAATCGAGATTAATCTTGTTTCATGTTTTGTGATAATCTTTGGTAGTTTTACTTTCAAACCGTATTTATTTCGACCTTCAACTAGAATACAAACAAAACGTTGTATGTATTCTAGAACAAGTGCTTCCCTTTATTTGAATGAACGTTCATGTTACCAAAATTGGATTCCACTAGTGCAGCACCTATTTAAGCGGCAATTTTTTGCATGTATGTGCCGCCTCTTTGTAATCAGGATTAATTGACGCAAGTGGCATCTGTTGATAGTGAATTAAAGTAAATTTAATCGCTTGCCCTCTTAACTTGTCTTGATTTTTATTTATAGGGTCGGTTAAAGGACATTGTGTTTCAGACTCTACCTCGATCAGAGAAGTAATGAATAACCTGATTCGTAATGCAATACCTAACCTACCGAAAGCCGAAAGTGAAGCTGCACACGAGATGCTTTAGCAATGCATAGATGGTCGGCATTTTGAGCATTTACGTGAACATCAAAACCTTCCTTTTCTAAATCGGTTCTTTTTAGTTACACAACTTCCACAATAAAAAAACTTCGAGAAAAATTAGTTTCAAAAAAATAAAAGTAAGGAATTTAGGAACCAGACATCAAGATGCAATTTTTGTGGGCTTACTGAGGCATCATTTAGCTACCTTTAAAAAAAAATCATACCAATGCATTTCATTTTTTTGAGATAATTAACCATTTCTGTCGGAAAGTTGAAAAAAACCTCTAGGGCCGACATGTTCAAAACTTTAAATAGTATAACATTTGTAGCTTGTAGGCTTTTCTTAACTAGTCTAAGTTTGCTAAAATCGTCTTAGCCGTTTTAAAGATGTAAGGTGTTTTTTACGTAAATCTTTGAATACCTCCATTTAGAGTTATTTTAGAGATACAGCCAACATTGTCAAACAGAAAAAGTTCAGATCATTCTCGACTTTAAAGATCAGATGTTTTTTGTTAGGTTAATATAGAGAATTTCAGAATTCCCAGTTTTCTTTTGCCCGTTTTAGTAATAACTTTCCTTGCTGCAAGTTTCTACGAGGGATAGTTTTCCAGATACAGTACCTCGCAGTCTTTTTGGCCACCCTGTACATATATCATAAAAATTCAATTTATTTTTATTATAAGAATTAAAATTACGAACATAACTGAAACCCAAATCATTTTGATTAAAAAATTAAAATTATGTACACAATGAAAATTTGAACAACTTGTATTGAAGCAATAAAAATTATGTAGTGTATTTATCTATATAATGAAAATTCTTTGATTTAAATTCAGCTGAAATTTAGTTGTTCTAATGGTATTTTTCTAATTAAATCGCTGTTGGTGTTGATATTTTAAAAGAAACCCCATTTTATATTTTAATAGCAAAATATAGTTTTTTGAATAATTAAAAAAAAACGGTTTTCTTAACATAAACTGAACGAAAAATATATTTTCATTCAGACTCTCATTTGAATTACTTTACCACAATTTCAAAAAACCGCCACAAAAACAAACGCTAGTTTTAGTGACGTATAATAAATAAAGAGTTGATGTGATTCACTTTTATACAAATTTTATATGACACTGACGTGCTTTTGCATTGATAGTAATTATGTCCACTGAAGGATCGCAATTTGATAAATCAACAAGTAATAATGGTAAGAATATTGTTAAGTTTTAAATTTACACCTAGAAGTGCAAGATTTCGAATAATTTTTTGAAAAATGTCAAATAGTTGTCAATGTGATTTCTTCTTCTTCTAGGTACTCCAATCGCGTCTTCAAGATTATGTACTGTATGTGGAAAGGATATATCCAATTTTTCGATTGTGCCCGTCAAAGTCAGATACCATGATTTAGAAAAATGCATGCTATACGAGGTATTGATTCGTTATGTTCTGACTATTACTTATCATTTAAGTTTAGCTACTGCTTAATCTTCTGAATGATGTCGAGCTTTGCACTGAATGTTATATGCTTTTGATGCGTTGCACAAAAGGTTTAAATCACATGAAAACGTTTATAAAATCTACAATAGATGTTAGCGGTTGCTTTATGTGTGGTACCAAAAATAACACTAAACCTTTTTATACCACCACAAACGAAACAGAAACCTTAATTTTGGACCGATTAAGAACTCAATACGAAATTGTAAGTTTTACTACTTATTTTTTCTAACCGTACTTAAGTATAACTTATTTTAGACGAGTGCTAAGAAAGAAAGAGCATGCAAATTTTGCTTCGATGTTTTTCAAGATTTGGTAAATTGCATAACTCGTATCGTGACCACTTTGCCAATAAAAAGGTCAGAACTGGAACGGGTATGTGCTTTTTAATTATTTAAATATAGGGTAGCCCACGAAAAGTTGCATTTTAAAATTGCTATAAAAAAAACGGCTAGATATTTTTCAATTTTTTTTTATTGAAAACTTACAACATTGCGGTTTAATAGTGGAAAATCACTTCATTCATATGGCCGCCCCGGCTGTCTTTTGCAGTAGCCCATTCTGTGGACCCAATTTTTCATGACCTTTTCGATAGTGTGGCCCTCAATGGTTGCAATGGCGACTTCAATCTCGTGCTTTAGTTCGTTAATAATAAAGGAAGGGCAAAGGAGGGTATTTTAACATGGGTAAGAAAGAAATGGGAAAAAATAGAAAAGAAAGTGGTGATAAAGGGAGTTGTGAAAACTATAATGAGAACAGAAGGAGATAAATACGAAATTATATCGATATATGAAAAAAAATGAAAGACACTAAAGAAAAAAATAGGAAGAATAATCAAGGAAGAAGAAGAGAAAAGGTAATTTTTGGAGGATACTTCAATGCAAGAACGGCGGAATAAAAGAGAGGTGATAATAAACGGAAATAAAGAAAGAGGAGATCAATGCATAAAAAAGTAAACAGGTAAGCAAGAAAATTGTTGAAATTGTGTGAGGAAAGGGGATGGACAATAATAAACCAAAAATATGGATGTAGGCTGAAAAAGGGAATATACTTTATAAGTGAAAGATGACGATCGGTGATTGATTATGTGACTGTAAATGAAAGAAGTAAGGAAGACGTAGAAAATTTGAGGATAGCAGACAAGGAAAAAGGAAATAAGGGAAATAATGAAAAAAATGGAGGATATAGAAAAACAAGGTTTAAGAAAGAAATGAGGAAGTGGGGGATAGAGCCGAATGGTGGAATAGAAAGTGTGAGAACGCAAAAAAAATAATTGAGAAGAGACTGAAGGAAATGGAAGAAAAGAAGGGAGATATTGAAGAAGAAGAGAAAAGGCCGAGGCTAGAATAGACAGAAGGGGATGGAAGCAGCACTGTAAGAAAATAATGGGCAGAAAAAGATGAGAAATCAAACGAGAGAGAAGATATGAAGGAAAAGTCAAAGTCAAGAGAAGAGAGATTACTAAAAAGAGGTAGAGGAAGCTATAGAAAAAGTGAAAAAGGCAAATCAAAAGGTACATATCGGACTGAAAGTGAACAATGGAAAATAAAGAAGAGAAGATGAGTTCAGATAATTGAGTTTATATGTGAAACTCTAATTGGAACTTAATTTAATTAAAAACATCTTTCTGCAAAATGCTGTTTTTACTAAAATTATGTGTTTTCCACCAGGTCGGCAGATTCACTTTTCTCTGTAACTCGCTATTTTTACTTTGAAATGCATATTTTCTTTTTCATCATCTTTCAGCTTATTGAGCAGTTGATATCTACTTCTTCCTCGTAATTGTTTTTTATAGATTGGTATTTATGTTCTTTAGAAAACGGTTCTTCTTTGCTCTCAATCTTTAAATTCTTAAGAAGTAGTTGCTATTCCAGTTAACAGCTCTCTAACGTAAATTACAGTTTTTTTTTATTTTTAAATAGAACACACTTTTGCTTCATACTAAAATACATATATTTTTATGACTTTTCCAACGATGTCGCATCTTGTATTATTGAACCAAGTGGTTATTTGGTCATTGTTGATTAATATTAAATTTTAGTGTAAATGTATTATTTGTACCCACTTTTTTTCATAGTAAAGATCGTAATATTTAATGCGAGACGTTTTTTGGTTCTTTATACCTTGTGGAACTCACATAGTATAATTTGCATAATTGTAATTCTTAAATTCAATTTTTTGCTCTTTTCTTAATTGGAGGTTTTCTATCGAATATTTACTCACACAACGTAAATGATTAGATTGTCACAAAATGCTTAATTAATTTTTTGAAACAAAGCTAGTTTAATTTTTTTTACATCTTACAGAGAGACTTACAAAGACCTGATAGAACCCTGATCGAAGCTTATCAGTACGGCGACTTAAAATTACTCAAAAAAATTAGATATTATATTAATTTACTTCAACTTGCAACTGAATGGAATCCGTCCTCAATACATGGTTCTTCAAAGAAAAACATCACTCTACAATCAAGTGAAGATCAGCTGTCTACTTCTGGTCAACAATCTAAGGTAAGATGCAAAAACATTCTGTTCACGGTAACTTGGCCGTGTTGCGATTTTATTGAAACGTACGAAGAAGAAACCGGTACAAACATGATCCCAGTCACAGTAATCAGTAATGAGACTGACTTTTTTAATTCTTAAATTCTATTTCTTTCTTGTTTCTTACTTCGACTACTATATGTAGGTTTTCTAATGAATATTTGCTTGCGCAACGTAAGTGATCGGATTGTTACAAAATGTTTAATTCATTTTATTATTATATTTTATTTTCAGTATGACAATTTAAATTTACCTGAAGAGTTTGAATACAATATTAATTTACCTCAACCTGCAATTAAATCGAATCTACGCTCTGTATATGGTTATTCAATGAAAAACATGAGTCCACAATCAAATGAATATCAGCGGTCAGAAATGATCAATTCCCAGTCATTGGCATCTGGAGATTCTAAAATTGACACAAATGAACTCAAAGAAAGTGTTGAGGCTTTACTTCTAGAAGAAAATCGCTCACCAACTGACTATAACTTTGATGTTTTTCGAGGTAGGGATATTTTCTTATTTATACACATACTTATTTTAATTTTTGTAAAGGCATCTTTCTTCTTGAATAAATATCCTTTATTATTATTATTATTATAATTTCAGAAATGTGTGCTTGTCCCGCTATTCATTTGCCAAGCCCTTCATGGAAACTTGATGGCAGCAACTCGATAATCATGATTAACAAGGATAACGTAAAGACGTTCTTTTATTTAACCCCAACACCGGCAATATGAGAGGTTTAATAGGCAAATATGAAGACATTTTCACTTTTCTTTTAAGAATTGTCAATATTATTCAAAAGTCGATCGTGATTCGATTATCGAAATTACGATGTCCAAACTAGATTCCTTGAAAAAATCAGGAGTTGATCGAATTACAGCGCATAAAAATTTGGACAAAGTAGTTGAAGATTGGGAAATGGTTGCCACCCCAATTCTTAGAAGTATAACCGTCATATTTAGCAGCAATTTGGAAATTCCAGTTAGGGCGACCTTTACTGCACCATGTTCTCCAGATGTGCAAGTTTTAAAACTTAAGATACTGAATAAAATCCATAAGTTTTGGAGGAATACCCTATAGTTTGTAGGAATATTTTGTTTACAAGGTTATACATTTCAGATTAATTTTGACCTTTATGTTTTTAAAGGTGCGTATTTATTGTATATTTTTTGTTATATACTAAATTCTTTGTGATTGTGACATTGATCTTTTGTTAGTTAATAAACTACAAAGCAATAACTGGTATTTTTATATAGAAATCAAGTACAGTTCCAATGTTCCAATTATTAGCTAACCTTAACTAATTCCAGCTTAGAGAAACTCAAAACTAAACATTTAGATATATATTATTATCTGTTATGTGATTTATTGTAATTACTCTTTTAATAGTGGTTTTCTTTAACAAAAAGGCCTTCTTTAGGAGTGGGTGAACAGCAAATGAATTAGTTTATTTCACGCGTCGACGTTTCGGCAATCGAAGGTTGTTACCCTCTTTAAAGACATAAAATTATTAATTCTTTCTTAGTACAATGATTAACATCATCTAACAAAAATTAATTAATAATTTTATGTCTTTGTTGAAAACAACACCTTTGGTTGCCGAAACGTCGGCATGAAATAAACTAATTCTTTCGCTTACATCTACTCGTAACGAAAGCCTTGTTGCTGAAGAAATTTACTATTATACAAAAAAATATTAGGTGTGGTGTTATGGGGGTGCATTTTATTTTATGTGGTGTTTGTAATAAATTTAAACACTTATCAAGTGAGTAATACCTACTTAGGTAATTAGTGTCATTAAAAAAAAAATAAAGGAACGATTTGAGCTTTGGTGTTACGAATTATACTGTTACCAATAGTTGTATTTAAAACCTGTCGATGTTACGAAGTGTCGTCTTTACGAAATATCCTACTTACGAATTGTGCGTACTATTTGTCTGGTTACCAACTGTCATGGAGACTTAGATATTTTTTGTATGTTTGTAATAGAATGCAAACTTCAAGCCTAATTATATATATTATAAAAAAAACCTTACTTACCTTTCGATGTTAATTTTTCAAAAAAAAAAATTAATCCGAAGTTCAAATTATTAAAGTAAGCAAGTGCTTAATTTAAAAAATAAATTAAACTTAAATTTAGTAAAGTAGGTATGTAATCGAATGCAAACTTTAAGCCTCATTAAAATCAAAAGAAAGCAAAATGATGAAAAGCGGGTAAAAGGGCCTGATAGAGTAACGTCTCTTCCTTAAGTTGTGTTTCAGATTGGGGCGGCAAATCTTTAATTTAAAAAAAAATAAATCCAAAGTTCAATTTGATTCGTTGTTCGGTATGTAACTTTGTGATTAGTCTTTAATTATTTTACTATGTATAAAAACTTCAGCCTGGTCAACTATCTAAAGTCAGTATAGTTACTAATATTGATATACAACTAATTTTCTTATACCATACAGAAAATATATCTAACAATACTTTAAAAACATTGGAATTTCTTTGCCGAAACACTAGAGATTTTATAGTATATTGTTATACGAGTTACATAGAAATCTAATTGGACGAGTGCAATAATAGTCTCTTATGTAACGTGCGTAATACACAAGTTTTTAACTTTGCATCTTAACTCTAAAAAAATTAAAAGATAACTCCATCTTTAAACTTTGACATTTAGTAATTTTTTACAAACTTGGTACCACGATAAATTTGGTGTTCATGATACATTATCTGTTGTTAAATTCTACCTTGTATTCATATTTTTAGTGGACATATAATTTAATATTGGAAATTGTTCTTACAAGTTCAACCACTTGATTTCAATATTGTATTAGTTGAGTAAATGTGCAAATGCACAATATATTTTGTAAATTGGGAGACCAGACTTTGGCCAAATAATTCAAATATGTATACGCTTTTTGACCACGGCAAGATGATAGCAGACGTTAACTCTGGGCGACATAATGGTACCCATTAATAAAGGATGGAAGTTTGAAATTGCGACAACCTGTTGTCAGTCATAGTTTCAAAACTACTCAGTCAATTTTGCTCCAATTTTGTAAGAGCAGCAATTGCGAAACTCTACGCTTGTTTCAGAACATTTTCGAAAATCTTGCTAGAAACGGCTAAAGGTAACCAGACGCTTACCAAGGGTCACTTTTTGCTTATGAGACTTGAATTTATGAACAGGGTGTACGTATTTTGTTCATCAAGTCTTGGTAGAAAGAGCATGAACATCATTGGAATGTTACTTTTGTAAAAATTGTTGGAATAATAAATTGTCTACTTTTGTAATTAGAATATCGCAACCGACCCGCTTAAATCCTGATAATCCTGGATGAGATGCTAAAATTGTTGTATACCAGTTCTTTGGTTAAAGCTTCCTAAGTAAACTTCCAAATTCTTGAATCTCAGGAGTTAATTGTTAAGTTATTAAAAAAATAATTTATAATTTTAAAAACTTTAGAATTTGCATTCGATTGATTTAACATAGTTGTTATTAACAATTTATTACATGATTGTGCACGCAAACACCATCACCCACCAAACCAGTTCACGCTTCGTCTGAGATGGAGAGTTATACTACGGTTTCAATCCCTTTTCACTGTTTTCGACGAATTAGACAAAATTATAATTAAGCAAAATAATTTTCTATAGAACGTCTACTATGCTGTTTTGAAAAATAACAAAAATATAAGAGTTCTATGTATGCTAAAACAGAAACCTAAATCTATAAATAAGATGGGAAGTTATGAAACGGTTTCCAAACCCCCGTTTTTCACTGTTTTCGACAAGTTAGAGGCCGTCCGTCCTTATGTAAACAAATATCAAGAAAACCATCCGTCCGGTTTTAGACAACTTTGCCTGTTGGTCTTATTTATAACACCGCAGAACTACCAAAAGAGCCGTTAACCTACACAGATTTTCGAATTTTTGAAATATTTAGGTAAATATTCATTTTAGGTACACATTTTTGCTTTAAATAAAATTTGTTTGTATTTTAATCATACACAAGTTTTCTTTAAGTTATTTTTAATTACATAAGTAATTACTGAGAAATAACAATCACGTGACACTAATTGTTGTAACAATAGCTCTACCAATATCAATTATATTAAAAAGTTATGAGAGAATATTTCTTGGAAATTTTATTGTTTATAGCTTTTGTTTAAACTATTTTAATCTAAAATATATATTCTCGATGTTTCTTCTCAACTTGATATCAAACCTTTATTCTGTTGCTGGTCCACCGCGTATCTGCTGCTAGTTTTAGGTATGCGCTTTCACTATAAATTCGCTAATTTCGATAGCACCACGTCTTGCGGAACCAGTTTCCAAGTCCAATTGGACTGGAGCTTTATTACAGGTAAATCACCACCAACGAGAGAGGTTTACAACAAAATAGGAATAGTTTTTACAAGTTTTGTTATTTTTAAGAGTATACACAATTGACAAATATTACATTTTAAAATTATTTTGAAATATACAGTATGTCCCAAAAGAGAATTTATTTCGTTTTTGATTGCCCGTAAAAAATGAAGCATAATTTCATAATGATATATTATACCTAAATACAGAGTGTTCTGAGTTACATCCACTTGTCTTAAAATATGAAGTATTAAAAAAAGTCATTATTTATAATCCAAAAATCATAACAAATTTACTATTACGTCTAAATAGTTAGATATTAGCTGAATGTGTTCCATGGTTTAATGTTACACATCTCTTTACAGGGTGTTCAGAATTTGCACGTTGATTAAGAGATCATTCAATATGTATTTTATTAATACGCTTCATTTTTAAAATTCCTCTACTAATTTAAATAAAATTGAAATTGCGCGAAAACTGTAACACTTAGGCATAAGGCACTCTTATACCCATTGTTATGAGTTAATAAAATACAGGGTGTTCAATTTAAAATAAAACTCATATTACATATTGAATTATCATATAATTAACCTGCACAACTGAACACACTGTAAAGAAATGTTTAATATTAGATCATAGAAAACATTCAGCTAATTTCTAACTATTTAGACGTAAAAGTAAATTTGTCAGAAGAAATTGCTTTCTTAATAGAACAGAAACTGACCAACCGCAATTTACGGCTGGACCACACATTCGGCTAACAAAAATTTAAATATCTACGGAAGTAGACTCGACTCCGTAGAACTGGAAGAGCACTACCTTGTTAATTTGTGCAAGAGGAAATATGTAGCCACCAGTTGGTGCAAATGGGGAGAATTTGACTAGTTGGCAATATGTCGTCTCTATCAACGACATAAAGGGCTGCCAAAATCACAATCTATCTGGGTCAATTTTCAATTGCGGTAAAACTGGGCATCAAAGTAACTCGTGTAAAATGAGCTCAAATGTTGTTTGTGCAAAGAAGGACATAAGGCTAAAACGATGCAGTGTCCTACCTACCACAGACTAGTGGCGGAAAACAAGCTGAACCTAGATAAAAGTCAATTAATGATGAGAAAATGACAAAAATACTAAACTATTCCAATTCCCTCAGCCAGCAATTGTTTTCAACTAACAGATAATAAACATATGTTAAGTGTGTTACAAATGAATTTAGGACGACGTCGAGCTGCGACGGTGATTATCATAAATAATTGTTTGTTAGGTGATGTTGACCTAGTCTTAGTGCAAGAGTCTAATATCACAGTGGTAAAAATAATTTAACTGGTTTTGCAACATACACAATAGTGTGTCTATATATATATATATATATATATATATAAATGATAAGTTTTTCGACATCTAGTGTCGACTCGTGAAAGCGTTCACGTACGAAAATGTTAGCAACTTTGCCGACAGGTATGTAAAGCAGTTACATAGTCGATTCTTCAATAATTATAGCCAACCTAACAGTTGGCAAGTATAAAAATTTCGAATCGCCTGCAGTAAAGTACGCAAGAGGTTGTACAATAGCAAACAAACACTGAGAATCACCCGACAGCTGTTTCGTCCTTTTGGGACTCATCGGGAGTGAGAGAACTCGAGTGTAAGTTCACTATTGTACAAACGCGCTGTCGACTATATGCCCTACTGGAGGGATCACAATATTTAAATGATAAGTTTTTCGACATCTAGTGTCGACTCGTGAAAGCGTTCACGTACGAAAATGTTAGCAACTTTGCCGACAGGTATGTAAAGCAGTTACATAGTCGATTCTTCAATAATTATAGCCAACCTAACAGTTGGCAAGTATAAAAATTTCGAATCGCCTGCAGTAAAGTACGCAAGAGGTTGTACAATAGCAAACAAACACTGAGAATCACCCGACAGCTGTTTCGTCCTTTTGGGACTCATCGGGAGTGAGAGAACTCGAGTGTAAGTTCACTATTGTACAAACGCGCGCTGTCGACTATATGCCCTACTGGAGGGATCACAATATTTAAATGATAAGTTTTTCGACATCTAGTGTCGACTCGTGAAAGCGTTCACGTACGAAAATGTTAGCAACTTTGCCGACAGGTATGTAAAGCAGTTACATAGTCGATTCTTCAATAATTATAGCCAACCTAACAGTTGGCAAGTATAAAAATTTCGAATCGCCTGCAGTAAAGTACGCAAGAGGTTGTACAATAGCAAACAAACACTGAGAATCACCCGACAGCTGTTTCGTCCTTTTGGGACTCATCGGGAGTGAGAGAACTCAGTGTAAGTTCACTATTGTACAAACGCGCGCTGTCGACTATATGCCCTACTGGAGGGATCACAATATTTAAATGATAAGTTTTTCGACATCTAGTGTCGACTCGTGAAAACGTTCACGTACGAAAATGTTAGCAACTTTGCCGACAGGTATGTAAAGCAGTTACATAGTCGATTCTTCAATAATTATAGCCAACCTAACAGTTGGCAAGTATAAAAATTTCGAATCGCCTGCAGTAAAGTACGCAGAGGTTGTACAATAGCAAACAAACACTGAGAATCACCCGACAGCTGTTTCGTCCTTTTGGGACTCATCGGGAGTGAGAGAACTCGAGTGTAAGTTCACTATTGTACAAACGCGCGCTGTCGACTATATGCCCTACTGGAGGGATCACAATATTTAAATGATAAGTTTTTCGACATCTAGTGTCGACTCGTGAAAGCGTTCACGTACGAAAATGTTAGCAACTTTGCCGACAGGTATGTAAAGCAGTTACATAGTCGATTCTTCAATAATTATAGCCAACCTAACAGTTGGCAAGTATAAAAATTTCGAATCGCCTGCAGTAAAGTACGCAAGAGGTTGTACAATAGCAAACAAACACTGAGAATCACCCGACAGCTGTTTCGTCCTTTTGGGACTCATCGGGAGTGAGAGAACTCGAGTGTAAGTTCACTATTGTACAAACGCGCGCTGTCGACTATATGCCCTACTGGAGGGATCACAATATTTAAATGATAAGTTTTTCGACATCTAGTGTCGACTCGTGAAAACGTTCACGTACGAAAATGTTAGCAACTTTGCCGACAGGTATGTATGTGATCCCTCCGGTAGGGCATATAGTCGACAGGCGCGCGTTTGTACAATGATGAACCTCCACATGGTCTCTCTCCGAGCCCTGAAGCAGCGTCAGTGATCCGTGTTTGTTATGCTGTCCAACCTGTTCTGCGTGGCCTCTGCAGGCGATTACTATGCCAACTGTTAAGAGGCTATACGTATAACCTGTCGGAAGACTATGTGACCTTACAAACTGCGAGTTGCTGATTCGACTGAGTATATCGAAAAACTGTCATTCGTGTGATCTCAGTAAGAGCATATAGTCGACAGCAGCGCGTTACAATATTGAACTTACACTCAGTTCCTCACTCATCCCAAGACGAACACTATCAAGGCTGCTAATCTGTTTGTTGCCTGACAACGGCTCTGCTACTGACAGGCGAAACGTCAAACACCATGCCAACTGTTGGGAACAACTATAATGTGAAGAATCGACTTATAGCAGCTACTTTAATACCTGTCGTACAAAGACACTAATATATATATATATATATATATATATATATATATATATATATATATATATATATTCCTGCTGGGAAAAGCAAAACCGATCTCCACTTGTTATGGAAATCCAATAAGTGGATGTTTCCAAAAACCTCTGAGTGGCTACTTGCTATTTTTTCTAAGTTTAAACTTATGAACTTTGTCCGCTTTTATGTAATAAATCATGGGGACACCCCGATTTTTCTCCAATAAAACGGACAATCATTTATTGATGTGACTCGCTTCTAATCAATTAGCGTCTAAGATAAAAAATTGCACATGAAAGAGATATTATATATAGAACCATCCCTTGGTACCACTTCACATGAACGTTACTGATGTTATCACTAAAGCGTGTAAGAGGCACTTGAAGCAAAATCCGGATACAAACCTAACAGCAAATGCACCATACTGGTGGAACAAGGAGATCCACAAACCAGAGATAGAATGCAACCTGATTAGGAGCAAAATATAAAGGAAGTAGAAAAAGGCATAATTCAGTCCTGCAAAATCGGCTCCACGCTAACTACGTAATGAAAAGAACTAAATTTTAAAAAAATGATCAAACAAAGTAAAATTGCTGCGTAGAGAAAAATTTGTGGTGAGGTGGAAGACGACATTTGGGGCATGGGCTACAACATAATCACCCAAAAGTTCAGATCCTTAGTGGAAATAAATAAAAATACTAAAGAAGCTCTTGTTTAGCTAAAACTTTATTCTCTTCAATGGAAAAAATAAGTTTGAGTAAATCAATACAAAACATGATTGTTTCAACACTAACTGCTCAGGACCTAGTAGATGCGGCGATTAAGATTAAAACAAAAAAGCTCCTGGACCTGATGATATTTCCCTAGAAGTGATTAAAATAATAACCGCAATCATTCCGATAGTAACTAGAAATTTGCAGTTTACCGTAAGCTTAATGTAACTGGAAAAACTACGTAAATAAGGAAAATCCACGTATAGACCTTACTTTTATTGTTTTTGCTCCTGTCAATTAGAAGAGTACAGAATGGAACCTATATAAACATTTTGTGTTAAACTCCGGCGTTCTTTCAAATAATATCTCAGATCATGAATTAATTTACGTCACTGTTTTAATAGACATTGAAAAACGCCCTAGGTTCTGTACTATACGAAACATGCATAATTTTTCTATACCATCTTTTTACCAAGATCTAATATCTTCAAAAATAGGTGAAATAATTTACCTCAAAGACATAAACCATAAGGTTTATTTTTTAAATCAGTTATTAATAAATATATTTGATAAACATATGCCACTTACAAAATTTATTGCCTCCTGGCTAACCTATACAATACAGTGTATTCAAAAAATACGTGATAAAGGACTTACTAAATACAAAAAAAACTTTATTAACCAAAAATGTTCTACTAATTGCTCTCAAACAATTTGGGAAGTCTTTAAAAATTGCTAATATTCATACATCACGGAAAGTTACAATACCCTTTAATCTTCTAGATGTTGAAGTTAATCAACTCATATTTTGTAACGGCCATTCTTAGTTAACCGACATCTTCGCTTCTTTCAAAGACGTGCAGGGATTACTCTAAAAATCAAACCAAGATCAACTTTCTACTTCACTACTGCAAGCGAGGCTGAAGTGTTATTCATTGCATCAACTCTATTCGAACAAAATCTAGTGAGTCATGACAGGACTAAATATTCACATGATAAAATGTTGTTGCCGTTATATCATTCCATACTTACTACAATTGAGTAAATACTTGCCTAGTAGACGGGGTTTTCGGATTTGTGGAAGGAAGCAGTTAGAATTAAAGGGTATAGCTATTGGCACCCTTAAACGAATTTTCAACTTTCAAATATACTGGTTTATTGCTGCCTATGCGTTATATCATTGATACAATTATACCAAAATTTTAATGCTTTAGTCTTTGTCTATCTATTGACATAATTGTTTTACAAATATTGACTTTAAAACGAACACTATTAAAGAAAATTCAAGAAGTTGATCTGAACGGGTTATTGGCACCCAGTTTATTATAATTGGCACCTGGGTTTTATTATTAGCAGAGAGGGAAAACGTTTTATTTTCTTTCTAAAATTTGGGGTACACCTAATATGAACAATAATGGTTGTTAACGTAAATAAACAAAAACAAACCAATTTTCAAGTTTTATATTTTTCATTATTCATTTTTCTTTGGCATGCTTTGCATGTAAGCAATACTTGTTAATAAGATAGCTTGAGTATTTAAACATGCAAAGGTAGTGATAAGTTCGTACACAGCAGCGAACATTTAAAGGCCCCCATTTCCCATGATGGATTCTGCACAGGCATAGCATACAGAGTGCAATTTTCATCTTCATTGGTCAGATCTGTTGTTTCTAAACTATTATTTTTTTCCTGAATAAATAATTTAACAAAATTATAATTAAATACACTTGAATTAAAAAGAATTACTTACATCTTTCATTAGGCTCTTCGAAAATTTTTCTTACGTGTGACGGTTTAGTGGCTCCTTGGCTTTTATTTGAGGTTCATTTTCTTCAGTATCTTCCTTAGTATCACTTTTTTCTGAGATTTTTTCCTAAAAAGAAAACATAGAGATAACTGTATAGCTGGTAAATTCAAACTCACTTCGGTGTTAGTTTCAAATTTCCTTCTCAACTTTGGTTGTTTGTCATTTCCTTCCCCACTCTTTTTAACTGCTTTTTTACGGCTCCATTCTTTTGCTGTTTTAATTTCTTGGTTTTCCTTTTCTGATTTTTTCATAAACGTTGTTTTTTCTCTCTTCTTTTTCTTTTCCTTTTTCTTGCTTTTCTTGCTCTTTTTTTTCATGAAGTTCTTTTCCACACTGTTGATGTTATAACATAAGGCATCTGAACGCCTACATTCTGTTTTCCTTTTTTTCCAGGTGTAGCTGACCGAGGAATTATTGTTGAATATTAATTCTCGGATTATCATTTAATATGTTTTTCTTCCATTTCAAAATTACCATAATCTTTTGGACTTAAATCTTTGGTACAGATTCTTCAAAATAGCAAAGTCTGAGTCCACGTTGACAATTGCAGAGGTACAATTTTCAATTTCTTGTACATTTTCTGCTCCCACAATCTCACAAAACTCGTTATAAGTAAGGGCTGGCTCGATTTCTTTTGTGAAACAATCTGGTTTACGTTCTGTTTCAGTGTTAGGATTTTCAGGTTTTTTCCTATGCATTTTGTATAATCTAAAGCATTTTCATTCCATGGGAACAAACCACAGGCTCGAAAACCATTTCTAATGGTATTAGGTTTTAATTAGTTAATCACGCTTGTCAAAATTGGGAGCAAAATTTTTTTTTCGTTATTTGGTACATATGGGTTTTGCAACGCCACTCTAACACAGCTTGTTGCCATATAAGATTTTATGGGCAGAAATGCTGCGACATCGAATGGCTAAAGTAGTCTTGGAGGAATGCGGGTATAATGCGAAATTTAAATTATTTTAATATAAGTACATAACACACTTAAATGGTATGTCATTTGCGATTTAAGGCCAACGACAAATAGAATAAACCCGGAAATTGTGTATTATTTTCTACCAAGAATTTATGTAGGACGTTGGATATATATTCAATTAAGTAAAAATAAGTAATAATAATCAGTCAAACCTAAATAACCATGTTTAGTTTTTAATTTAATTTAAAAGTTATTGCTTGTAGACGTTTTTAAATCAAAATTATTTCTAATTTTATTTTGTAAACATTTCCTAAACAAAATTTTGATTCGATAATTAATCGAGCTATGGTGTTTAATTAGCGATACCTTCAAATATATTCTTTAAAGAAAAAAAATAAGTAAGCAACGTAAATTACCTATTTTCTAAAACGTGCTTAGTGTAATGATTCATTCTACAGTCTTTCTATAAGATAACCCCTGCTGAGACTACCTGCTGTTAGAATTGTAAGTGATACCCTTAAGCCCGCTTCACAATGTGCAAACTTTTGTTTACAGAAATTGTGGTGTCCAAGTTTTAAATTTCATGAGTGTACTTCTTGGGACATTAAAGATAACAGAAGCTCTTTTTTCAAAATTTCTCCTCAGTTTTATTTCTTTTAAAGCCTTCTGTACAGCTTCTTCAATGTAGAAGTCTTTTTATTGAAAGGTAAATATTCCTCCTATTAATGATCAACTAATTGGATTGTTCTTCTTTGAGGAGGGCACCAAAAGAAAAACCATTAAGGCGTTTTTCAGGCAACGTTTTCGTGCAGCCGAATGGGCACTTCTTCTTTGTTTAAAGGCCTGAAGAAGTGGAGCATTCGGCTACGCAAACCTACCTGTTCTGCAAATGTTTTGAATGCCCCTCAGGCGTAATCGAGTAAAAAGAATCTTTTAGTTTTGCCATTGTGCTAGACAAAAAAAAAATGACAATAGAATTTATTTACCTATAATAAAATTTTATTTTCTACAATGTATGCCGTAAAAGTACCAGAATGCCAATAATATAATGCCAAAGATAATGAGATGTTTAATTGTTGGCATGGGGATGCAGCAATGATTAAACTCATGGATCATATTGCATCAGTGGATTGGCATAAATAAATATTTAAGGTTAGGGGAAAGGAATCGCCGGAATTTTTAAACGTAATTAAGGTTTTCAAATGAAGTTTATTTAGATGTTTATAACGTAACCCATCAATTTTCAATGATTATTTAAAAACTAGAGCAAAAAAAAGAAGTTGTTGTTTCTTAATAAAATACTAAAAACTCACCTGCAAAAACCGAACGTTCACATGAACATTATTAACGGCGGAAACTGTAATTTAGTTTAGTTTAGTTTATTCATGTTAATAATATAAGTATTTTACATTCGTCAACATTAGAACATAGACCTTCAAAAGGTAAAATTTAGAAAATCTAATACAGAAAAAAGGCGTATTGATAATGAGGTACTTTTTAATTGCTGCTTTAAATTGCTTTATCTCTAGTGCTTTTATAGTTTCCGGTAGATGGTTGTAAAACTTTATTCCATAGAAATTAGTCGCTTGTTGGGTTTTTTAAGACGAGTGTAAGGTTGATACAGATTACGGTTTGATCGTGTGTTATGAGAATGAATATTTTGTATAGTTTCATATTGTTGCTGATTTTGTTTTACATAAAGTAAGGCATGCAGAATATACACTGCAGGAAGCGTCAGTAAATTTAAACGTTTAAATAAAGGCATAGTGTCATCGTGATATTTGGCACCACTCAATACTCTAACTATCTTTCTTTGTAGAGCAAATATGCGCATTGCAGAAGTTGAGTGCCCCCCATAGTAAAATACCATAAATCATTTTGAGTAGAATAGTGAGTAGTATGCGCACAGCATTACTTTTGTGAGGCATTTATATTTCTAAATAAAAGATTAACGAAGATAAATGTTTGGCAAGTTCATCGCAGTGATTAAACCAAGTGAGATTTGGTTCAAAGTATACTCCTAAGAGTTTACATTTATTTAGGTTTTGATGGCTTCCAATGTCTCTAGTACTAAAAATTATAGTTTGCGTCTTGGACTCGTTTAAAACTAATTCATTATATTTTAACCATTTGTTTATCTGTAATTTACTATTGCTTACTTTTTTCCGTAGTTGGTCTATGTCAACATCTTTGTTTATTGACGTTATGTCATCGGCAAATAAAATAAATTTATCGGAAAGAACAGAGCTGTCTAAATCATTAATAAAAACTAGGAAAAATAAAGGTCCCAAAACTGATCCTTGGAGGACACCTCGATTTATCGGTAGTGTACAGGATTTAACGTGATTTATTTCTACATACTGTTGCCTGTTTGTAAAATAAGATCTTATAAATTTTAGAGCACTATTTTCAATTTTATACCTCTGCAGTTTTTCTAATACAATCAAAAGCTTTGCTTAGGTCTAATAATAAAGCACTCACGTAATTACCCATGTCAATACTACTATACAGAAATGTAACAAATTGCAATAATGCGTCCAAAGTGCTTTGTTTTCTCCGAAACCAAACTGATTAACACTAAGTAGCTGATTGTGTTCAAAGTGATACAATAATTGTGATTTTAAAATGTATTCAAAGATTTTACTAATTATTGGAATTATTGCAATTGGTCTATAATTGACTACGCTTGACTTATCGCCTTTTTGAAAATTGGCAATATCTTGGTTATTTTTAGTACCGTGGGAAAAGTTTTCGCATCAATACATTTGTTGTATAGTTTTGTAAGTATGGGTACTAATATGCTTTTGGTTCTTTTAATCATTGTGCTGTTTATATTATAAACGTCTGTACAATTTGAATTTGAAAGTTTGTTTATTGTATTCCGCATTTGGACCTCAGAAACATAATTTAAATGAAAGTAATTTTTGGGCGTTTTATGTCTTTGTTTTTGAGGTAATCCTGTGAATGCATAGTCTGTATTTTTCAGAATATCATCAGTAATTGTTGAAAAATAAGTATTAAAGCTTTGGGGAGAAATCTTGCAGTCAAATTTTTTCCTAATTTTTCTTTTATTGTTTAAGATATTCCACATAGTTTTGCTAGTGTTCTGTGAGGATTTAATATAAATGTCGTTGGATCGTATTTTACATTTTTAATTTCTGATTTGTACTGATATTTTAGTGTTTTTAAACTATCGCCTAATTGTAATAATGGATATTTTTATGTAAGTCTGCTATAAAGAAGAGGTTGTCACGCATATGTTTTAATTTATCTGTGAACCAATTTGTCTGTTTAGTTTTAGTACCTGTCATTGAGTTATTTTTATAGGAAATGAAACATGAACTGCATTTTTTAATATAGTAATAAATTTATTAAAAATAATTTCAAGATTAGTATCATCTTCAATGAAAGACCAATTTGTTGAGTCTAGAATGGAATAAAGAATCACAAGCCCTCTCTCGGTAACTGGTTTACTGTAACTAATGCTATTGACAGGCGGTCTATAAAGATCTAATTTTATAATTTGGTCTAAGTGATCATTTAAGCCAGCGCTAATTACATTCGTATTGTGACTTACATTATTTAGTGTAATTATATCTACAAGAATATTATCAATACAATGATTTTTATGTGTATTTTGAGTAATTTGAATTGTATAGCCGAAAGAATTTATTAGATCCTTAAATTGTGTTGTATGAGTATCATTTTTTTCAAAATGTATGTTAAAATCACCCTGTTATTATTGCGGAAGAGTGTTTTAAGGTTTCCATTACCGCAGAGAATGTTCTCAGAAAAATACTATAGTCACTATTAGTTACACGATAATCACATACTATATTTAGGTCTATTTCTGACATTTTTATAGCTGATAGCTCACATACATTTTTTGATGTTGCAAAGTGTAGACGGTGGTTTGCAGCGTCTATACGTGGCAGACCGCTACCACTGTTCTTCCTGACTAGTTGTTGCTTGTTGTGTTTCTTCTAATACAGTGTTTGCTTTGTATTCCGGGTTTTTTGTTTTCCCCAACACGAGTTTCATTAATAAACGGTGTTTTGGAGATAAGGAGAGGTTCGGACGATTGTGACGATCTTATTGTTTTACATATAAAATATTGACCGGTTTTTTGAATAGTTGATATTAAAGGTTCAATGTCACAAATTTATTTGCGGAATCACGCGATTTAATTTGAACTTTGGCACGCTTTTCGGACATTCATTAATTGATTTAATTTTTTTAGTAAATTTTTTATTTTCTAGGTAAATCATTTTTATCCATAAGTAGTTTGTTTGATAATTTAAGTTCAGTTATTAATTTTTAAATGCAGTAAATACGTGAGGTACATACCACATTTCAATATATAAATAATGCGATATTTGAATCAGGTACTGGCGATGTTGCATAAATCAGCGGAATGCTACAGCAAGATTTAATTCTGTTTACACAACTATTATGGTATAAGCACCCACACTGGACACTGCACACTTGATTTTGCTATTGCTCCACAACTGCATAATTTTTGGAGCTGCTATGGTTTGATATTTGTTTGACTTTTTCACTACGTTCGGAATCTGTTTTGTTCCGCGTCCGCCATTTTCCAAGTAATAACCTAGTGTGCACTCAAGGGTGCCAATCAAAAGTAGATGAATCCTGCATCTTAAATATTAAAAAGCTAGGGTATTTTAACAAACATTGAGATTACTGTGAGGAGAAAAACGAGTGTGGTGCCAATCACATGTGACGTACCAAACAACTGTCTCCTTTACCCTATTTTACCCCTTCCTAAGATACCAATGCCCACCAGTTATGGAGATCTGAGGCCAATAAGCTAATTACCTATCTTATCCAAAATCGTGGAAAAAAATTGTTGAGGGTCAACTAAAAAATACATTGAAGACAACAGTATTCTACCAGCTGTGCAATCTGGATTCCGTAAAGGTTATAGCTGTGAGACAGCATTAAATAAAATTATTGATGACGTTGTCGTTCAATTGGATCAAGAAATATTACTGTCTTGATTTTATTAGATTTCCGCAAAGCGTTTGATACGTTAAATCATGATATTTTTAATTAGTATTTTTGCAGTAGGTTTAGACCTCACTGCCTTAAACTTTTAATTCATATATACAGGGACGAACCCATGGTGTCAGAATAAATTAGGAGTCATCTAATGTCCAGTACTTAAAATCTGGAGTTCCGCAAGGCTCAATTCTCGGTCCACTTTTATTTTCCTTATATATCTCCTCGATGCCATCTGCAATTAAACACTGCTAATATCATTTTTACGCTGATGACTCGCAGCTTTATTTGTCATTTCCTGAACACCAAACCGAAAATGCAGTTAAAAGATTAATGAAGATCTTCAAACCTTGAACACGTTCTTAGAATCCCATAATCTAATTCTAAATACCAATAAAACAGTATTAATTGTATTCGGTCCTAGAGCAGCTAGAGACAGAATAATTAATTGTGACACATTTAACATAAACGTAAACAAAACACGTCTAGTCCCAAAGATAACAGTTAAAAATTTAGGAGTGTATATTGATTCCAGGCTAAAGTTCACAGACCACATAAGCAAGTACCTCCAAAATGTATAATGCACTAAAAACAATTTACTGTAGTAGACATTATTTAAACAAAAAGTCAAAACAATGCTGTGCGAATCCTTAGTTCTGTCTCTCTGAATTACTGTCAAACAGTTTACAGCCCATTTTAGATAGTTATAATCTACGACGCTTGCAAAAACTTCAAAACTCCTGCCTGCGCTTTATCTTTGGGATACGAAAATTTGACCATGTTTCCACAAATTAAACGAAACTAACTTATATTGTATTTAAAAATCTGAGAAACCACCTTATTTGTTTAACAAAATTCAATTTAGAACGGATGTACATAACATAAATATTAGATTCAGAGGCAGGCTGACAATTCCAAAACATAAAACATCTATATTTCAAAAGAGCTTCTCTTATAATATTGCTTCTATGTATGACAACCTACCTCAGCACATAGAACAATATGTCCGTTAATAAATTTAAAACAGCTTACAAACAATTATTACAGAAAAAGGCAAACAAGGAATATAAAGTTATAAACACTAACCGTTTGTAACTTATATTGTATCTTATATGTACACATATACATCTATACATAATTATTAGATGTACTAGCAACTGTATTTGTAAACTAGGTTTGAGTGGTAGAACAGACGAGTCTGAACTCCGCCTAGTGAATTGCCAACATTTCTTTACTTTCTATTTATATATACTTAATTATTTTCGATGTAATTTTTTCAAATTATATTCATATTCCCTTTAGTTGTAAAGTTGCTGGCGAATAAAGACCATTATTATTATTATTAGTATTAATATTATTATTATAAACAATTTCAGTTTATAGATACGTAGAAACAGTAAACGTTGGTCTTGTATGTTGTCTACCCAGTTGTTCTTCATCCTGACGGTTAGGCAACACACAATACACTTTATTTCTTTGAGTTGGACTCATCTTACAACACAATAAATTTAACCGTTTTCATGCATAAAACAAGCTCAAAACAAAAACAAAACATATGCAATCATAATCCAACATGAAACAAAGATATTTTTTTTCGTTTTCTTTCTCCGACACTGGATGTAACAAAGTGCCTCTATTTAAGCCAAGTATGAATGTGATGCATAAGTTGGCATTGGTACATTCTAAGAACTTGTTGACTCTCTGACCCTGCGAACATATCCTAGAAGGCAAACACAACTACAACCTATACATATAATCTCGAATTCCCACCGGCGCCGGCGAAATCAAATTTAACAATTCGGTATTTCAACAAGTATTCTTGTAAAAAGTGATTTCTAACATTTCTCCGCTGTAGCTTGTTATCAATCCAATATACCCTTAAAGAACTTAAAAGTAGAAAATGAAATTGGCATTCCTATATTGCTAGGGACAATTCTGGAACTGGCTTAAAAATTCGAATGAGAGAATTAATCATTCTAAAATTCCCGAAAAATACCCAGATGGAAAGATCTTAGAAACACAATACAGGGTATCCAGCTGTAGGCGACCTTTAGAGAGATCTGCTAAAATAATTTGATATGGAATTCTGAAAACTTGGTTAAGTTTAAGACTTTTCAAGAGTGCCCGTTCGATTTAAAATGAATAATAATAAAACGTCAGACTTCGGTTTTGCTGGAAATAGATACTAATTTGTGCTATTTCAGGTGGAATACTTGGTATATTATTCTTGTTTAGATTCATTATCAAATTTAGAGTCACATTTTTTGATTTATTTGCAAATCACCTGGAAAAAGAGGAATCACTTCTGCAATTTATAACGTAGCTGTTTTTCGTTATAACGAAAGTAGATACCACCTTTGTTGTTTTAAATGGAACACTTGGTGTAATATTATTGTTTTGATTTCTTATTAAATTTAAAGTCGACTATTAAAGTCGTTTTGTAGGTGTAAATTCCACCAATTTTTAGATAAGTAATTACGTTTGAACATGAAAACTTGAGCTAGCGCAGGCTAGTACAACTAGAATTAACGCTAACACACCTCTAGTAATGGAGAAGTTAAGGCAACCTTATCCACCTCCCCCAACAAATAATTATCAATTTTTATGTTTGCACACGAAAGACGATAACTAGCACAACTTTGCTCAACGCTAGCACACTACTAATAATGGAGTTATTGAAAATTGAATCTATGAATGTAGTGGGGGATTGGATTCTATACATTTAACCCTCAATAATTTAGTTATTAAAGGTGTGGTAGCGTTGAGCGAGGTTGTGCTAGATTGTGCCAACTGTTCATTTGATGTGGAAACATAAAAAAAAATCGAAAATTTTGAGGGGGCTAAGCCGATCGAGCTGTTCAGCGATATGTGCAGACAAATGCAGAATAAATGTGCATAATGAAAATATAATTAATTTTCGTTCAGGGAATTAAAATTATGTAATACGTGATGATAGTTCAAGATATGTTTATTAAGTTTTAAAATTATTAATGGTTAATGTTCTCAAAAAATTAAATGCATTGGTATGAACTTGTTTTTTATGAAAAAGCAGCTAAATGAAATGACAAAAGGTTTCATCAGAATAAAATCACACTTTTTGAAAATATTACAAAATATCGCTAAAAGATAAGTAAGTTATGCTAATAACAAAAGGCATATTTTTAAAAATACATATTCACTAAAGGTATATACCATAAAGACAATTAATAGAAGCATGCCATGGAATACAAAACCAATATGTAATGAAAATATAAAATCCTCAAATTGTCAATGGTTATTAATGTTTCGTGTTACTTTGAGCAATTTTATGCTTACAAAATACGTTTCACGAACGATGAAGCTGTTGATATGCTTGCAGTTAATTTTGTATGGCTTCAGAATACCGCATTAGCAAAAAGAGTTTACGTGGCTCGATATCCTAATTGGCGTCATTGCGATGTAAGAGTTTTTCCAGATTAGTGGCGAACTTACGAGGCAATAGTAGCTTTCGACCTATGTTTCAACGGCAAAGATTTGGAAGAACACAAGAAAATATTAACCGCGTACTTTTGAAGGAACATAGGACGGTAAGAGGAACACTTTGATAGGAGGTTGGACTATTGCCATTAGATGTTAGGCAAGTTCGCAATTTGTTTAAAAAATAAACAAATAGTCGACCTTGTGAGTGACAAATTTCTTATTGTAATTGAGACAAAACCAGTGGCTCAATTTGTTGGTGCCTGTAACATGTTTGAGATATTGGTATCTAGGCGACGTAAGTCTTTTGAGAATACTCTAAAAGTAAAATGCAACTGTTATTAATAAACGTTTATTATTGCCCATAAGAGTAATGTAAATCGTAGTAAAAAATGTTGTCAACAGATAACACTGGTGTCCGTAATCTTTAAATGATTTTCTCCGAATGCCGAAACTACATTCCGTTTTACCACGTGAAATCATTGGTTGAAACCATAATATTGCTACCCTATTTTAGATTAGCACTTCATTAATAGCACCTTTGTTTTATATACTTGAATTTAGGTACGTGTATTATCTCTATATTATTTTTATTAACGGTTTTGTATTTGTTGATTTTTCTTCCATACAATTGATGATAATTAATAACTGAGTGCTTTAAATTGTGATAAAACAGTGTTTTTTTTAATTGTTAAAGTAAATAATTTACGTGGAAATTTAGTTAATAAATCGTGAAGGAACAGACCTAAATTCTCACGAAGATCTCGTTTGGCCAGGAAACGTATTCTGCGGTATGTTGAACAAAATAAAAACTTCTAATTCTACATTAATAACTAATATATAAAACTATCATTGTTTATAAAAATATTGCAAATGACTGACGAGTAATAATGAATCGTCTCAACGTTTAGGTTTGGAAGATGTTATTTTGAGTGAACAGGGTACTTAATCATATTCAAATGTCATAAAAAACGTACTTCACCAAAATTACATGAAGTAGTAGAAACGAAAAACTGTAATGAAACACTTGAGCAATCTTCACTAGAACCTGATGTAAATATTTATCTGTGCGATAAGTCGTAAAAGACATTTTGTTAAGTAGCCCAATAATGAACTGACAAATCAACTGAATAGTACAATAGATAGATACATAGGTACCAATTGATATTTTGATCAAGTTTGTTAAGTCTATCCATCTTTAGTATTATGACTGAACAATTAGAGGTGGAAATTGACTCTACACCTTAGCAAATAGATTTCCACTTGAAGGCAACCGAATAGTAGATTTAAACTATGTGTGCACATATGGAAAACTACATATTACAAAAGAATTGCGTAATGAGCTTTCAATTATATTATTATTTCGTTCTAATGTTTGCTATAGAACATATAAAAATTCACTACAAATCTGAAATGCAACATGGGAATTAATGGAATATGTGGAACATTGACTACTGGTGGTAGGTACATACCCCCATTCAGAAGAGTTGTTTTCTGTTTTGAGCTTTAATTTTAAGTCTTCTGATAAACTTGAAGAAATTTCAGAAACTCTGTCAAGAGTAAGTTGTAATTATTATCTTTTGCAAGATAATTTCGCGTAGCCCGTTGGTTAGAAAGTTTACATCAATTTTTGCAGTCGGAAATGGTAGTTGCCATTTAGAAAAATTTAAGTATTTGACAGTTTCTGATTGAAAAAAAGCAGTAGATAAATGCGATACAAAAGAAGTGTTAGCAACGATTAGAATATTGGCTGAACCTCTAAAATCCAAAACACAAAGATTCATTTAATTATCTTCAATGGTTCAAAAGTAATGAATTTCTTAAGATGTTCCTGCAAGCCTAATGTCTCGCATTACGTAAAAAACAATGACACATGTCTTTGATAATATGATGATGCTGATCATTTAATGTAGAATTCAGATATAGTGTTAAAATAGGGTTATTTCATTTAAATAAACAAAGATGGCGTCAAATTCAGGTAAATCTGAAAAAGAAATTTCAGTTAGACATTAGACTAGAGTAGTCGATTATGTTACGTAGGTACCAAATTTTATATTGATGGAATATCGATAAGTTTCTAACCGACGGGCTTCGTAAATCACCCTGGTATAGCAAAATATTAAATAGACATTGAATTTTTAGAACTGGAATGATAGCCTTTGGCTAAATATGGAGTTATCAAGAATAGAAGAGCGAAAATAAGCTCTAAGAAGAAATAACATCGATTTTGATAATAAACCGTAGATAACTGTTATGGTTGGTGGAGGTTGGAGCAAACGAAAGTTACGGCCATAATTTTGAAGCAAAAATTTGGAGTGTAAGTGTAAAGATTAACATAAATAAAACAACTACATTTTTGTTGCTCTTTCACAGGCAGTAATCATTGGTTATATTACTAAAAAAATTATTTCTTGGTATCAGAAAGAAATACTGCAGCAAGTTTTAGTACTAGTTTTCTGTGGTATCTAGGTAATTTTCGGCGACAGTACGTTCACCTGTACGGTGTCACTGTTAACAATAACAGTATTGTTCATGCTACTTCAGTTTCATCCAATTAAATAACTAATTTTAATTTATGGTTTTGTGATAAAAGAATAATAACGCGTAATCGAGATTAATCTTGTTTCATGTTTTTGTGATAATCCCGTGGTAGTTTTTACTTTCAAACCGTATTTATTTCGACCTTCAACTAGAATACAAACAAAACGTTGTGTGCATTCTAGAACAAGTGGCTTCCTTTATTTGAATGAACGTTCATGTTACCAAAATTGGATTCCACTAGTGCAGCACCTCATTTAAGCGGCAATTTTTGCATGTATGTGCCGCCTCTTTGTAATCAGGATTAATTGACGCAAGCGGCATCTGTTGATAGTGAGTTAAAGTAAATTTAATCGCTTGCCCTCTTAACTTGTCTTGATTTTTATTTATAGGGTCGGTTAAAGGACATTGTGTTTCAGACTCTACCTCGATCAGAGAAGTAATGAATAACCTGATTCGTAATGCAATACCTAACCTACCGAAAGCCGAAATTGAAGCTGCACACGAGATGCTTCAGCAATGCATAGATGGTCGGCATTTTGAGCATTTACGTGAACATCAAAACCTTCCTTTTCTAAATCGGTTCTTTTAGTTCCACAATAAAGACTTCGAGAAAAAATTAGTTTTCAAAAAAAATAAAATTTAAGGAATTTAGGAACCAGACATCAAGATGCAATTTTTGTGGGCTTGCTGAGGCATCATTTAGCTACCTTTTTATATAAAAAAATCATACCAATGCATTTCATTTTTTTGAGATAATTAACCATTTCTGTCGGAAAGTTGAAAAGAAACCTCTAGGACCGACATGTTCAAAACTTTAAATATTATAACATTTGTAGCTTGTAGGCTTTTCTTAACTAGTCTAAGTTTGCTAAAATCGTCTTAGCAGTTTTAAAGATGTAAGGTGTTTTTTACGTAAATCTTTGAATACCTCCATTTAGAGTTATTTTAGAGATACAGCCAACATTGTCAAACAGAAAAAGTTCAGATCATTCTCGATTTTAAAGATCAGGTGTTTTTTTGTTAGGTTATTATAGAGAAATTCACAGAAATCACTTTTTTAGATTCAAAATTGCAGTTACGCCCCTAGCGGCAATTTCAGAATTTCAGATTTTCTATTGCCCATTTAGTAATAACTTTTCTTGCTGCAAGCTTCTACGAAGGATAGTTTCCCAGATACAGTACCTCGCAGTCTTATTTGGCCACCCTGTACATATATCATAAAATTCAATTTATTTTTTATTATAAGAATTAAAATTACAAACATAACTGAAACCCAAATCATTTTGATTCAAAAATTAAAATTATGTACACAATGAAAATTTGAACAACTTGTATTGAAGCAATAAAAATTATGTAGTGTATTTATCTATATAATGAAAATTCTTTGAATTCAGCTGAAATTTAGTTGTTCTAATGATATTTTTCTAATTAAATCGCTGTTGGTGTTGATATTTTAAGAGAAACCCCATTTTATATTTTAATAGCAAAATATAGTTTTTTGAATAATTAAAAAAACGGTTTTCTTAACATAAACTGAACGAAAAAAATATTTTCATTCAGACTTTCATTTGAATTACTTTACCACAATTTCAAAAAACCGCCACAAAAACAACCGCCAGTATTAGTGACGTACAATAAATAAAGAGTTGATGTGATTCACTTTTATACAAATTTTATATGACACTGACGTGCTTTTGCATTGATAGTAATTATGTCCACTGAAAGATCGCAATTTGATAAATCAACAAGTAATAATGGTAAGAATATTGTTAAGTTTTAAATTAACACCTAGAAGTGCGAGATTTCGAATAATTTTTTGAAAAATGTCAAATATTTGTCAATGTGATTTCTTCTTCTTCTAGGTACTCCAATCGCGTCTTCAAGATTATGTACTGTATGTGGGAAGGATATATCCAATTTTTCGGTTGTGCCCGTCAAAGTCAGATACCATGATTTAGAAAAATGCATGCTATAACGAGGTATTTATTCGTTATGTTCTGACTATTGCTTATCATTTAAGTTTAGCTTCTGCTTAATCTTCTGAATGATGTCGAGCTTTGCACTGAATGTTATATGCTTTGATGCGTTGCACAAAAGGTTTAAATCACATGAAAACGTTTATAAAATCTACAAGAGATCTTAGCGGTTGCTTTATGTGTAGTACCAAAATAACACTAAACCTTTTATACCACCACAAACGAAACAGAAACCTTAATTTTGGACCGATTAAGAACTCAATACGAAATTGTAAGTTTTACTACTTATTTTTTCTAACCGTACTTAAGTATAACTTATTTTAGACGAATGCTAAGAAAGAAAAGCATGCAAATTTTGCTTAGATCTTATCCAAGATTTGGTAAAATTGCATAACTCGTATCGTGACCACCTTGCCAATAAAAGGTCAGAACTGGAACGGGTATGTGCTGTTTTAATTATTTAAATACTAGCCCTGCGTGCATAAATTCAATAAGCATTTGCTACTATTTGAAATTTTTGCATAACTGTATTGTAATGGGCTCATAAAAAAATCCTATACTCCTGTTCGTAATTAATGTTTTAATTTTTGATTGTGTTCATGTTAAAAAATCCAAAATCTTGACACTATTCGACAAATTCACACAATTTGCCAAAAAAAGTATGTGCTGTTAACTCTTAAAATACTAGCCCTGCCTAGTTCGAGGAGAAAGGGGACAAAGGGGCAAGTCAAGGGGAAGGGGGGAATAACAAGAAAAGAAACAATAAAAGGTAAAAGAAAAATACTGTTTTGAAACATAGCAGGGAATAAAAAATAAAGAGAAAGAGTTCTGGAAATATATAAGGAGCTTTTAGATGGCGGGGCTAGTGGAAATGTGAAAGGACGAAAAAGGATTTTAGGATTTGAAAATAAAGGTTGCCGGAAGAATTTAAATGGGAAAATCAGTTTGCGCAAGGAAAAATAATAAAGGAAGGGCGAAGGAGGGTATTTTAACATGGGTAAGAAAGAAATGGGGAAAATAGAAAAGAAAGTAGTGATAAAGGGAGTTGCGAGAACTATAGTGAGAACAGAAGGAGATAAATACGAGGCCGAAATTATATCGATATATGAAAGAGAAATAATCAGGGAAGAAGAAGAAAAAAATAATTTTTTGGAGGATACTTCAATGCAATTGAAGGCAGAATAAGGAGGGTGATAATAAACGGAGAATAAAGAAAGAGGAGGTCAATATTTCTTTTTAAGAATTGTCAATATTATTCAAAAAGTCGATCGTGATTCGATTATCGAAATTACGATGTCCAAAACTAGATTCCTTGAAAAAATCAGGAGTTGATCGAAATACAGCGCATAAAAAATTTGGACAAGGTAGTTGAAGATTGGGAAATGGTTGTCACCCCAATTCTAAGAAGTGTAACCGTCATATTTAGCAGCAATTTGGAAATTCCAGTTCGGGCGACCTTTACTGCACCATGTTCTCCAGATGTTCAAGTTTTAAAACTTAAGATACTGAATAAAATCCATAAGTTTTTGGAGGAATACCCTATAGTTTGTAGGAATATTTTGTTTACAAGGTTATACATTTCAGATTAATTTGACTTTTATATTTGTTTTTTGACAGTGCGCATTTATTGTATATTTTTGTTATATACTAAATCTTTAGGATTGTGACATTGATCCTTCGGTAGTTAATAAACTACTACAAAGAAATAACTAGTATTTTTATACAGCAATCAAGTGTAGTTCCAATGTTTCAATTATTAGCTAACCTTAACTAATTCCAGCTAGAGAAACTCAAAACTAAACATTCAGACATATATTATTATTTGTTATGTGATTCTTTATAATTACTCCTTTAATAGTGATTTTCTTCAACAAAAGGCCTTCTTTAGGAGTGGGTGAACAACAAATGAATGAATTAGTTTACGAATTCTCCTAGTTACGAATTGTGCGTTACTATTTGTCTAGTTACAAACTGTCGCGTTACGATACGTCATGGAGCCCTAGATTTTCTCTGTATGTATGTAATAGATCGCAAACTTCAAGCCTAATTGTATATATTATCAAAAAAAATCTTATTTACGTTTCGATGTTAACGTATAATTACTGAATTAACAAGTTATTACTTACCATCTTAATTGTCTGCTTCTTTTATATTATCCCTGACTTGTTTTACATTCAGGTCTCCTATCCTCTGTAATGTGGTGTTTGAGATTGGCGGCGTCAAGTCCTTAATTAAAAAAATTAAATTAAAGTTCAATTTAGTAAAGCAGGTATGTAATGGAATGCAAACTTTAAGCTTTATTAAAATCGAAAAATAAAGCAAAATGATGAAAAGCGGATAAATAGGGCCTGATAGAGTAACGCCTCTTCCTTAAGTTGTGTTTGAGATTGGCGGCGGCAAATCCTTAATTAAAAAAAAATAAATCAAAAGTTCAATTTGTTTTGTAATGTTCGGTATGTAACTTTGTGATTAGTCTTGAATTATTTACTATGTATAAAAAATGATTACGCACTATAAGAAGAGTCATTGATATGTTTAAAAATATCTGTCAAGAAAGCAATGGCAGTTTGGCAGCTACATTTTCTTTTCGTTTAGAAAACTTAAGTAGTCGTTTGCTGAAGTCTGATCACTGTTGAAAAGATATGTCTTCAAGTGTTCTAAAATTCTTAATAATCTTTCTACAACGCAGTCTTTGCTTAACCGTATCACATTATTATGCAACAGTAGATCGTAATATTGTGCATCAACTTCTTCAAGAAATGATTTCAATTCACGATGTTGCAGTGATGATTTCGCACAAAAAAAATTTACTCTTTTCATCATTTCTTGCATAATATGCTTAAAATCATGATTGAGTTGGCAGCAAAGCACAGTTTGGTGAATAATACATTGGTAAGAAACCAAATTTTCATTAAATCTTGCATTGCTACTCAACAGGTGCACTAGTCCTTTTTTACTCTCAATCATTGCTGGCGTACCGTCAGTAGTTACCGATAAAAGCTTTTTAAAGTCTAACTCATCTTTATCAAAATGATCCATCACTGCTTTGATCATGTCTTTTCCCGGGTTCTTTCTAATAGCGACAAACAAGCCAATATCTCCTCAACAAAAGTTTCTCCACTTGAGTCCAAGAAGTACGTAAAGAAGCTTCGCACATTTTTCTTGCTCAGTCATTTAGCGACTTATGATCTGAGTCGAAGATTAGTAACTTGATAGTACACTTGCAATTTTAGAGTTACGCAGATCACTATCAAGTGGAAAGTCTTTGGCAAATGAAGAGTGTTTGGTGTCATAATGTCGTTCTATACTCTTGTTGAAATTTTTTTTAAAACAGTGTGTATGTGCCCCTAATTGTTTAATTCAAATTATTAGTTTAATCTTTTCTTAACACGTTTCAATAAAAAAATTGGACAAACAAGTCGTAATAAGTTTTTGTCGATTTGCCATCTACAAATTATAGCCCCGCATGAGTTAGAGTATATTTCTTGTTGAATTTTTTTCGAAAACAGGAAGTGTGTGCCCTAGTTTTTTAATTCAAATTATTAGTTTAATCTTTCCTTAAAACGTTTCAATAACAAAATTGTGAAATAAGTCGTACAAGTTTGTCGAATATGTCATCTACAAATGATAGCCCCGCATGAGTTACAGTATATTTCTTGTTGAATCTTTTTTTCGAAAACAGGATGTACGTGCCTTAATTTTTTAATTTAAATAATTAGTTTACTCTTCTCTTAACACGTTTCAATAAAAAAATTGGAAAACAAGTCGTACAAGTTTGTCGAATTTGTCATACTACGTTACTTAGAAAAATGAAAAAATTTGGTGAATGCAGGATCGTTGTTTACCAAGTCGAATCTTTATCTGCACAAGTCACATTCAAGTTGCATTGAATGGTACGATGTCAGTAGCAAGGGAGCAAAAGCTCTTGTTTAAAAAGACAAACGCAATGTTATAATTTCTAAATCAATTATCACGATGATATGAAAAAACGGTTAAACTGAAAATTAATTCTAAGTGTTTAGCCTAATTCCGTACTAGTTTCATAGAATAACATTCTTACCAAGCCTAATCCAACGTGTGCCTGAAAAAAAAACTGGTTCATACAAATTCTTTATTCCATAAATTAATGGGCGAACACAATCATTGCCACCCTATCATACAGACTTGAATTCAATCGAATTAATTGGGTTGAAGTTAAAGATGTAGCAAATCATATACTTTTTGAATTATATGTATGGAAATTGATGGTAAATAAATTTAAATCAATTCGTTGTGAAGAATGGGAAACTGTAGGCAACTTATATGCAAACATAGACTAAAAGTAGAAGAATATTTAACTGATGAAGTGGATGATATAATATTTACAGAATTTACCAGTAGTGACTTGACTCGGAATCTATTTTGTCATACGTTGAATCTTTGTTGATTAATTCAATTTACTGTAATTGACTTGCATTTAATTAACCAAACTCACATATCTTGAAGTTCCATGTAAATAAAATGTAAAAGTTATGAATTTTGTATATTTCATAAAATACATTTCAGTTGTTTAGTCAAGTTCAAGTCTGAAAAGGATGTTAAATGTATTGGTAGTCGAAGAATGAATTGTTTCCTTTAGCGTCAAACTAATTATGTTATAACTGTATTATTAATTACATTAAACATTTGTAATAACCTAATAATAACTATGATCACTTCAGCGGTGTCGTCTAATTCTTTCATCTTTTCTTAAAACGGCAAGAGTGAGATCTACGATCAAAGAGTATTTTCATTATAATTTCTTGATTTTCTATCTATCCATCGGTGTAATTATAATAGGTAATAAAATTTTAATCAGAGTATAAATGTAATTTTGTTGTGTTCTAAACAGGTGATGCATAAACTGGGTTATGTTTATATCAAGAGTAGGTAACTGAAAATAAACTTAAAAAATAAAAGTGTTAAATCGATAATCAATACATACCTAATTTAAATTATTAATTGCAAATCATAATCCATTAAAATAAGTGTATTTGTTGATAAATACGCAAATTCAATTTCTTCTAAGCATGAAGGCGCCACTGGGATTTGGACGTGTCTTTGTCACTTTAAAAAGTAAATTATGAATGAATAGTAACTTCAATTAGTATAATATAATTTTTAATATTACAGGTAAGGTCTAAAAAATTGGAAGAGGTAAACATAATCTACTAGTTTTGGTTAAAATTTTTCATGTAAAAGTAAATTACATTGAATTGCTGATGAATGTAGAAATGTTTTTCTTACCTGTGGAAAGTTATTCCGTGAACCATTCTTTCCATCCGATTCTTAGAATCAATTCACCATTGTAATACTCTTTTTGAACACACATCCCAATTAAATAAATAAATATAATCACAAAATGCTAAGTGTACTAGTATAGCGTGTTACGGTTCAAAATACTCGAGCGGACGTGGCTCGCGGGAGTTGCGACGAAAATCAAATTTACCGCGCATGCAACGATTTTTCCTATTGGTGGATCGGTTTATTTGGAATTTTTAATCGAAACGACGGGCAGACATCTTGTGACTCTCTCTTCCATTTGGGCGGTTGGCGGTGCATCACGAAGCTAAAATTACATGTGAAATTTCAAGGTGGCTTTACTAATTGCACGATAAATTAGTGTGGAACTGGGGAAATCCGACCGATTGGGAATCCTTTGTTACACAAGACGTGTCTGTTATCACAGTGTCGCCGACCTCTGGGCTGCACGGCCGATTATACTCCAGCGGTTGTGGGTTACGCACGCTGCGTTCCGCTATTACGAAGGGAACGATCTGCTTCCCGAGCTCTGTCGTCTCCTCCTCCTCAGAGAAATCCTACTGATCTTCTAGTAGATGTCGTTAGCAAGGACCTTCCTTATCAGAACTACATGCATCAGTACCAGCTAAAGTTATTGTTTTAACGAACCTATTCATTTTGCATGCATTTGAAACTCAAGTACACGTGACATCAAGCGGTTGAATCCCTAGTGTTTAAGTGAATTGTTATTCGGGGTAGTCTCCATCTACCTACGCTCGGTGTTGTTTTCACTAGCTCTCTTAGAGCTGGGGCGCTGTAAATTAAGTGGGTTAACCTAAAAAAAGGCCTTTTGGGTAGGCGGGAGCTACGTTCCGTATTAGAACAAGTGTAATACTATTTTTAAGTCACCGTGTGTAAGTGACGTGTGTACGTCAAGTTTTTTAAATCACCAATCTTAAATTGGTACGCTACTTTTATTTTGGGCTTAACAAACGAAAACTTAACTGAATTGTGACATATTTTGAACGCGAACTCTAATTAATTGGTTGTTGCTAATGCACGCAAGTTTGATGCGACAGAATCTTTCATTTCTCCCAGATTCTTCTAATATTTCATATTTGTAATTGCTATATTTATATGTTTTTTGTCTCTTTGATCTGTGTTCGTTGTAGCGTAGTAGACCCGAGTAAAACCTATTGAATTACTGTTGGTCAGTTTATTTCTCTCTGTTATCCTGTGATTCCTAAGATTCTCGAGTCAAAGCGCTATAATTCATTTAAAAATCAATTTTTGCCCAGCATGGAATACCATTGAGCGTTATTTCAATTTTCTTCTTACTTATTTAAAAATTTTGCAAATGATTGGAGTTTTACTCATGTCACTAGTAGCCTTAGATATCCATAATCAAACGGCATGGTAGAGCGTGCAATACAAATTGTTAAAAAATTACTTAAGAAAGTGACAGACGAACATAAAGATCTGTATTTAGCTTTACTTATGCACCAAAATACACCCGTAATAGAAGTGTTTATTCTCCTTTGCAATTATTGAATAGCTAGAAAATTACCCGACATTTTACCTACCACGTCAAATTTATTAAAGCCTAAAAATCGCGAAACACAAATAAAATATTATAACAGTAGAACAAAACTTCTACTTGCATTAGAAAATAAACATAAACAAAACGTATATTTTCAATCCGTACCAGGTGCACAATGGAAAATTGCGTACTTAAAAATTTAGTTGGTATTCGATCAAACAAATTAGAGGAACCTGATGGTAGATGGTTAATAAGTGCCCGTCAAAGGCAGATACCAGAATTTAGAAAAATGCATGCTATACGAGGTATTTGTTCGTTATGTTCTGACATATTTCTTGTTATTTAAGTTTAGCTTCTGCTCAATCTTCCCACGATTATGACTGTTATCGAGCTTTGCACTGAATGTAATGTGCTTTGCTGCGCTGCAGAAAGGTTTAAGTCACATGAAAATGTTTGAAAATCCACAAGAGATGTTAGCGGTTGCTTTATGTGTGGTACCAAAAATAACACTAAACCATTTTATACAACCGCAGGCGAGCAGAAACTTTAATTTTGGACCGATTAAGAGCTCAATACGAAATTGTAAGTTTCACTACTTATTTTTCTAATCGTATTTACGTTTTATTTATTTTTAGAGCATGCAATTTTTGCTTCGACCTTTTTCAAGATTTGGTAAAATTTCATAACTCGTATCGTGACTACCTTGCCAAAGAGAGCTGAACTGGAACGGGTATGTGCTGTTTTAAGTATTTAAACACTAGCCCTGTGTATTTGCTACTATTTTGAAATTTTGCATACCTGTATTGTAATGGGCTCACAAAATAAATCCTATATTCCTGTTTGTAATTAATGTTTTGATTTTTAATTGTGATTATGTTAAAAATGAATTAAATTTAAGCTGTCAGTCCTGATCAATTCCCAGTCATTAGCAACTGGTGATTCTAAAATTGACACACAAACGAACTTAAAGACAGTGCGGAGGCTTTAATTTCTGTGGAAAATCGCCTACCAATGACTATAGCTTTGATGTTTTTGAGGTAGGGATATTTTCTTATTTATACACATACTTATTTTAATAATTTCAGAAATGTGTGCTTGTCCCACTATTCAGTTCCCAAGCCCTTCATGGAAACTTGATGACAGCAACTCAGTAGTCATGATTAACAAGGATAACGTAGAAGACGTTCTTTTATTTAATACCAACAGCGGCAATAAGAGAGGTTTAATTCAAAAAGTCGCTCGTGATTCGATTATCGTAATTACAATGTCCAAATTCGATTCCTTGAAAAAAGCAGGAGTTGATCGAAATACAGCCCATGCAAATTTGTACAATATAGTTAAAGATTGGGAAGTGGTTTCAATTCAATTCAATATTTATTTTGTCTTAAAAATTACTATAACAAAAGATTCAGTTTTTCTTTTACAAAAAAATAAACAAAAAACAACATAATATTTCATTAAATTATAATTCCTGTTTCCTTCTTCAACCTTCCATCCCTCTCTTCTCTAAACTTTTGAGTATTTTTCTTTTCCTCTCCTCCATCCCTTTCCTCCTCTCAACACTTCCCCTCATCATTGTTTTCCTCCCCTTTCTCTCCTAGTAGTACCTTCTATTCCTTTTCCTCATGTCTTGTTTCCCTGCATCCCTCTTTTTATATGTATTATATTTTCCCATTCATCACCACACAATCTGCATAATCTCTCCTCATCACTCATCCAATATTTATTTTCCTTTTCTTTATTACCCATTCTGAACCTTGCAATCATTCTTATTTCATTCATTCCTTTTCCTTCTGTTATGTACCTTGGTGTCTTGTCTGTCATTATTTTTATGTATTTCTCGTTATATTTTCTTCCTTTATTTTGCCCTTCTTTCCTGCTTCTGAGTATCTTTATCTCTTGCAATTATTTTCTCTTCCATCTTTCTCCCCCTCTCTTAATCTCTTTATCTCTTCTCTCGGTATCCCACTCTTTCATAGTATTTTCTTCTTTCTTCTTCCCCATATTTTACCTTCTGTGCCTCGATCTCTTTCCAAACTTCATAAAGTATTTCATTTTCCTTCCTACTTTCTATTTTTTCTTCATACCTTACTGCAATTCTTTCTGCTTGTATCCTTATTTTTCTATTTCTAGCTCTTCTTCCACTATATACCCCGGTGTCTCTTTCTCTAGTCTAACGTCCACTTCCAGTATTTCTCCTGTATTTTCTTCAGCTCTTGCCATTCCCTCCAACCCCAAATCTCTGCTCCATACAGTACCACACTTCTTACCAACTTTTCAAACATCCATCTCTTTTCTCTATATCTTTACCAAATATCCTTTCCCCTAACCCCCATACTTGTCCTACTATTCTATTTCCTTTCATTTTCATCTCTTTTATATGGTTTCCATCTTTGTTATCATATCTGATGTTGTAACCTAAGTATCTATACTTGTCTACTCTCTCTACCTCCCTCCTCCCCACCACCATTTCACCTCCTTTCGTCTTCCTTTTTTTTTTAAATTCCATAATTTTTGTTTTCCCGACATTTGCTGCTAGTTTTTTATTTTCTAGGTATTTCTTCATAAATTTAACTACTCCTCTCATCTCTTCTTCATTTCTCTGCTATTGCCACAATGTCATCCGCATAAGCTAACTAACCCTTATCTTTTCCTTCTCTACTATTCCTCCTACTTGATTTTTCCATTTCCTCTTCAAGATCACTAATGTATATCGAGAATAAGATTGGGCTTAGCGGACATCCCTGTTTTAGTCTTTTTCCTCCTAAATTCTCTACCTAGCTTCCTCCCTACCCTCGTTCTACACCTTGTTTCTTCGTATATTTCCTCAATGGCATTTTTATATCTCTGTTTATTCCTACCTCCTCCATCTTTTTCCATAATCCCCCTCTTTCCACATTATCAAATGCTGCTTTAATGTCTAAAAATATTGCGTACATCTTTCCTCCTTTCTTTGCTAACTCTTTATTAATTATGTGCTTTAATATTATATATTGTCATCGTTCCTCTTTCTTTCCTAAATCCTGCTTGCCAATCCGGTATTACATTCTTTTCTTCTATTTCTTTTCCAATTTTTCTAACTATTTCGCATATATCTTATAGCCCACATTCATTATACTCACTCCTCTATATAGTTGTTCACTTTCTTCCTATCTCCCCCTTGTAAATTGGTCCATATTATTGCCTCTCTCCATTTTTGAAAACCTTCTCCTTTCCATATTCTCTCGAATACTTCTCATTTTTTTCTCATTCCTTCTCCGATTTGCTTCCATTGTTCTCCTTATATTCCATCCGTCCTTCTGCTTTCCTTTTTTTACTTTGTTTATTGCTCTCTCCATTTCTTCTTTTCCTATTCCACCCTCTCTGTGTCTTATCTTTTTTCAACTTCTTCATTTCTTGCTATTTTTTCACTCTCTCCTACTAACTTCTTACAGTGTTCTTCCCATTTTTTCCCCATCTATATTTGCTTCCCATCCTTCCTTCTTTTTTCCCCCTTCTCGCATTCTCCGTTCCACCAATCCTTTCTTTTCCCTAATTCTTGTTTTCTTAATCTATACTTTATCTTCTCTGCTGCCAATTCCATCTGACTGTAATTTTCTCCATCTCTTCCTCCACCTCTCCTTTAGTATTTACTTCCTCTTCCATTTCCTTTTATATCTTTTATACTCTCTTCAGTTCATACTTTCTTTTCTCTCCATACCTCTTCTTGTTCTTGTACCTCTTTCTCTCCCTCTTCCATCATGACTACTTCTAGCGACTGATGGTCCGATTCTATCTCCCTCTCCTATTCTTAGTGTTTCTATGACCTCCTTACTTTTTTTCGTTTATAATCACATAATCTATTACTGACTGGCCTCTTTTCTCCCACATATGTAAATTCCCTTTTTCCTTCTTCTTCCAAATTTTCGTTCATTATTGTCCAACCTCTCTCTTCACATAGTTCTATCAAAATTTTCCTTGTCCGTTTATTTTCTTATCCATTGATATCCTATTTCTTATCTCTTCATTTACCATTATTCCTCCCTCCTTTCCTATCCTAGCATTCAAATCTCTCCTATAATCAAATTACCTTCATCCCTTTCTTCTATTGCCTTTTCTATATTTGCTTTTGTGTGTCCATTTCTTTTCATATATCGTAAAAATATTATACTTTTCCCTTTTTCTCGTCTTTACTCTAATTTTAATCATCCCCTACATTATTTTCTTCTATTTCCTTTGTCACCCATTCTTTGAAGTGTAACCATCATGATTTAGTCAACAATTTGCCCAAGATTTCCGTTCGGGCAACCTTGAGCTACCATTTTCTCCATGTTCAAGTTTAAAAACTTAAAACATACTTAAGAATAAAATTCTTAGTTTTTTTGAGTAATCTCCTTATAGTTTATAGGGAAAATCTTGTTTTAAAACCTTGAACATTTCAAACTAATTTTTGATCTTTATGCTTTTGTTTTTTGAAATGCAACATTTATTGTATTTTTTTTTTTTTACTCCACCTCTTTATGACTGTTGACATTGTTCTTTCAGTACTTAATAAAGTCCTCATGACAATAAAACTGGTATTTTTATCGTAATAATTCAGACCCGTTCTAAAGTTCAAAATATTAGTTAACCTTAACTAAGTTCAGCGCAAAGAAAGCCAAAACTTACAAACATTTAGATGTATATTATTATCTGTGGTGTCATGTGACGTACGTTTTATTTTATGTCGTCTTCTTTATTGATAAGTTTAAACTATTTATCAACTAAGTTTTTTTGTTTTCTTGCATTTCTTATAGCTATAAAACACATTTTGTTTGATTTTTATACTGTTCGCTGCATCAATTTAAGTAATACTTACACTTAATGGAAGATGTTTTCCACCCCAGCTAACAAAAACGTTCGAAAAAGGAGGAAAAGGTTTCCAGAGACTACGGCTAAATAGGGCTCGGAAAATCTTCGAACAAATATGGACACTTTTAATGAAATTCTACATTTTTCAACAAAGTAATACTTTTTGCACCTAGATCATTTGATAGATAGAGAAATGTTTTGTATAATAAGCGATTTACAAGACATTACTATAAAAAAATTACATTAAAGAACATCTACATGACTAAATTTTCTCTGTATGTATGTAACAGAACGCAAGCTTCAAGCCTCATAGTAAAAGTATGAAAATCGGCCAAATGGGTCTGATAGATAACGTTTTATTTGAAATTAACGCACTGGAAAAAATTAAATGGGAAGTATTCCAACAAAATTTTAAGATTGAAATTGCAGGGTAAAATAATTCAATTTGGAACTGAATCTAGCAAAGGTTTTGTAAATATTAATACTCATTTGTTGAAAATCCAACTGCACCAGTTTATAATACAATTTCTTGAATACTGTATATTTTACAAAATTTGAAATAGTGCTGTTTGTTTTTAAATAAATATTTCTGCAACATAATATAGAAAGTAAAAGTGTTAATGTATTAAATTCTAGAATTGCAAAATATGTTTTATTGTTAATACTTAATAAATGTTTTAAAAATTAAAATAAAATAATTGAATTTTGTAGTGTAATGAGGTATAAGAAATGATACTACAAATTATAGTAAAATTGAGAGAAGCTACAGTATGTTGTAATACGTGTTTGCTTATCATAAAATTTGTCCTGATAAACACTACAACGTCCACTAGTTGTTTAGTACTATGCGCTGGAATCATATGAAAATGCCATGTCTTGTTCAATTTACCGTTGCATGCACAATTTCATCATAAGTTACAACAGAAGTGTCCATTGCATTATTAGTGAATGATGTGAATAAGCATGAATGAATTTGTTAAATACTATTAGTTTATCTGAGTTAAGAACATCTTCCGAGGTAAGTAGTTTATCGCTTTAAGTTTGTTAAAGTACATTCAATGTAATATTAAAGAATTTGTTTAGAATTGATGAACTTATTTTCCACGTTAACCGAACAAGATTTTTTGAGCTAACACCTATCATCGGAATAGTAGAAAAAATTTTTAAATCAACGACTAGGTAGAGAACAGAAAAGGTATTTTTATTTTGAAAACGGTTTCACAAATAATCCTTCTTTAATAGGTTGTGGTGCAAAGTCACGGATCCTTATTAATAAGTTAGGGATGGTTGTAGGTATTGAGTGTAAAGGAATTCTTGAAAGAGAATAAAAATACTAAACTCTGATTTTTGTGTTATTACTACTAGTTTGCAAAAAGTGCAACGAATTTTAAGAGCTTCTTTCATTCTATTCATCGTGAATTAATTATTATGCAAATTTATATTAAATAGATTTTTTCATTATAAAGAACATATCAAAAAATAAAGATTCTAATGATTTTTAAAACAAAAATATTTGATCCTCAAAGGATTACGGCTAAGCGCGCAACATTATAGTCTATACGCAGAGTACGTTCAAGGGTGAATTTGTTTTAATTTTATGAGTGTAGCCACAAAATACAATCCAACAGTGCAAGATTGTAAATAAGAGTGCGGATGTGCATATTCTTCCTTTTTCCGTATATTTCGTGTAATGTGGTTTCAAAAAATAAGGGGGTATTAAAAGAAGAATTTTGGACTGAGGGAGGGCTAATAACTAAGCATGTCCTTTAAGTTGCTAACGCTGTTTTTCAATTCATATAAAAGATATGAAGAGGATCTGAAAGCAACACATAGAAGAAATAAAGATGGAAAAGAAAATGGTAGTGTTATTGAAATATGCAGGATGTATTTTTGCACAGAATGAAGGAGAGATTTAATAGTTACAGAAGAAGTGTTTAGAAGAGGGCAAAATCTAGAGGCAAATGTAGGAAAAACAAAAATTCTAAAGTTCAGAAAGATAAAGGGAAGAGAAAAAGAAATTAAATGGTAGTAAGGAGGAAGAAATAGAAAAAAGTAGATAAATTTAAGTATCTGGAATACCTTATGAGATATGATAACAAAGATACAGATCATACAAAGAACTACAACACAAAGAAAACATAATATTAGGACATGTATAGGAATTTTAAGAGCAGAATATTTGGGGAAAGTCAGAGAATGTGATTGTTTGCAAAAACTATTCAAAAGCAAAGGAAAGATACGCAAGAGAGAAATAAAAGACTAAGATGTAAAGGTTGAAAAGAAAAAGAATAGATAGGTAATAACTAATAAAGAGATAAAGACTAACAAATACAAAGAAAGAGAGCCTAAAATTACACAGGTAAATGTAACTACCAGTACAAAAATTTAATAATATACGGAATGTAAAGTATTTAATAGAGAGGAAAAAGCATGGAAGAGCAAATTTAAAAATTCACGATCGAACTACGGTATGGACTATAATGTCGCATGCATGCAATAGCTCAAATCAAATATTTTCGATTTAAAAAATATTAGCATTTTATTCTTTAATATATAATTATAAAAAACTATTTATGGCTGAAATTACCTAAAAAATTAATCTAAACCAAAAGTTAAAATTCACCCTCAAACTTACTTTAAGTACGTCACGCGTAGCAATAACTTTGAAATCAAATATTTTTGATTTAAAAAGTATTCCCATTTTTATTCTTTGATATGTTGTTTATAATTATAAAAAATATTTATTGCTGAATCTGCTTAAAAATTGATCCACGCCAATACGTTCAAATTTACCCTCGAACTTACTCTAAGTACGTCACGCGTAGCAATAACTTTGAAATGCAAATATCTTTGTTTTAAAACATATTAGCATTTTTATATTTTGATATGTTGTTTATATTTATCAAAACTATTTATTGCTGAATCTTACCTAAAAAATTGATCCACGCCAAAAGTTCAAATTCACCCTCGAACTTACTCTAAGTACGTCACGCGTAGCAATAACTTCGAAATCAAACATTTTTGATTTAAAAAGTATTCTCTTCTTTATTCTTTGATGTGTTGTTTATAATTATAAAAACTATTTATTGCAGATTCTGCCTAAAAATTTATCCTTGTCAAGACGTTCAAATTCACCCTCGAACTTACTCTAAGTACTTGACGCGTATATCAATAACTTTGACATCAAATATTTTTGATTTAAAAAGTATTAGCATTTTTATTCTTTGATGTGTTATAATTTGAGGAAACTATTTATTGCTGAATATGCATAATAATTAATCCACGCGTAACACTAAGAAAGAAATAAAATTCCACATGTATAAGTTTTTTTGCAAATTTGTTAAAACAATTTTTTTATAAACAAATGTTAAAATATGAATTATTTGTGTTGATTAATTGTTGTTTTTAGTAGGTATAAACATTTAACTCAAGGTAGATAATATTTACATAGCGTTACAGAAAAATGATTTTATACCTGGAATAGGTCCTACAACTTGTAGATCTATATTTGACAAAATTTGTTCTATAATCTACTGCTATTTGTGCTTGTCCTTATTTGTACGCTAATTTGTGAGAAAAATCATATAATTGTAGATTTTCTACTATATATTTTTCCGTGCGACACGACAGGTAAGTCCTTAATTTAAAATAAATAAATTAAAAGTTCAATTTAGTAAAGTAGGTATCTAATAAAATGGGTAACTACACTTTATTTTTAGGAAATTTTCTTCCCCGATGTACTTTTCACCACGCTACTTTCTTCCTGGCAACTATACTTATACTCTAGCCTGTGCTAGTTGTTCTTTTTCGTGTACAAACATTAAAAATTTGATATTTTTTGTGGGGGTTTCGGGGGAGCTAAGGTCGCTTTAGGTCCCCAGATTCAATCTACAATAACTCCGTTATTAAAGGTGTGCTAGTTGAACAAGGTTTGTGCTAAGTTGTGATCACTTTAATGCTGAAACCTCAAAAAATCGATCGTGCTGTTCAACTATATGTGTAGACAAATCGAAAATAAAAATTATGTGCAAATTGGAAAATGCGATTAATTTTGTTCAGGGAATTAAAATTATGTACACTTCAACAGCTTGTCATTTAAGATTTAAAATTGTTTACATAATGGAAAATGTAATTAATGTTTGTGTCGGGAACTGAAGTTATTTATGTAATAGAAATTCAGTTGATTTTAATTTAAGAATTGAAATTAACTAATTCAATTCATTTTTGTTTGAGAATCATCTTCATGTATACACACAACATAAAAATTCAATTTATTTCTATTATAAGATTTAAAATTACAAACATAACTGAAACGCAACCTCATTTTGATTCAGAAATTAAAATTTTGTGCACAATAAAAATTTGAACAATTTGTATTGAAGCAATAAAAATTATGTAGGTACATAACTGAAATATTCTTAACTAAAAGTTGCACAAGTACCACATTTTCATTATTTACCTTGCAAAGAAATTCTCTAAATAAAATGTGAACAAACAAATATCAATTTGTCCTTCTTTTCGTATAAAATGTTTTAGTTTCTATACAATCTTAATTTATTTACAACGTTCAACTTAACATACATAGGTAAAATTATTATTTTCACATACCTTCATTTTCTCCCTTTTTCCACCAGCTTAATCAACCATTCTAACTCCTCCACTCTCCCAACTATGTCCCTTTCTTTCTTCCTTTCATTCTTAGTTCAATGCACTATTCTTTCAAATGTTCTCCGATTTCTCCACCAACATTTTCGCTTTCTATCATCATCTTTCCACCAGTAGTAGTTGTTTATATTCTCTTTGTTTTCACATCTGAACCATGGAATTATTGTGTTTTCTTTAATTGTCTCTGTTGCTGTTGTTGACACGTTATAGTGATACTACAACAATAATCACTTTATTGTGGGCAGTTTTTTGTGGAAACACTTGAAACAGAGATAAACTAAATATTGACGTTTTTTAAATGTAGGTACATACAATGAAAACCACATTCGTTCTCTATTAGATATATGTTTCAATATGTTTTTTTCGTTAAAATAATTGTGTTTGTACGTGAAATTAGGAATTTAATTTAATTTAAAAATTAAAAACGTTTTTCTGCAAATGCTGTTTTTACGAAACCAACCACTATTATGTGTTTTTCTACCAGTTTGGCCGATTCAGTTTTCTCTATGAGTAACGGTTTTCGGTTTTTCCTTTAAAATTCGCATTTTCTTTTTCATCTTTTAGCTTGTCGAGCAGTTGATATCTACTTCTTCCTCATAATTATTTTTTATATATTTGTATTTCGTTTCTACATATTTGTCGCTTGATCTAATTTAATGATGGTTTCTGCATCTTCTAAAAGGGATGGTTACAACTTTAGAAAACGGTTCTTCTTTGTTCTCAATCTTTTAATTCTTAAACAGTAGTTGCTATTCCAGAAAACAGCTTTCTAACGTAAATTACAGTTCTTTTGCTTTTAATTGGAACACACTTTTTTTATACTAAAATACATGTCACGTCTTGTATTATTAAACCAAGTGGTTAATTGTTATTGTCAAGTAGTATTATTTGTACTCACTTTTTTTTTGTAATAAAGATTGTAATATTTAATGTAATATGTTTTTGGTTCTTTTACCTTGTGGAACTATTATGTATATGTATTTTTAATTTTTACTTCAAACCTTATGAATGTATGTGTATGTAAACAAGATATAGAGAAAACCAACCGTCCGATTTCTATAAGGTTTTGTACAAGGACCTTATTTATAATTTCAAAATCTGATTAGTTTTTGGGCAAAAATGTATGTAGTCGTTAACCTACACAGATTTTCGAATTTTTGAAATATTTAGAAAAAATATTCGTTTTACACTTTTTGTTTCAAATAAAAGTTGTTTATAATTTAATTATACACGTTTTCTGTTCAAACTATTTAATGATCCGATAAGGAATTACTGAGATATAATAATCACAATATCACTTTTACAAAAAAGTTGAGTGAAAAAAATTTTTGCAAATTCTATTGTCTATAGCTTTTGTTTGAAACAGTTTTCTAAAACAAAATTTTATTTTCGCTTAACGGGCGATGTGGAGTTCTACGGTAAACATGTTTTTTTCTTTTTACAGAGAGCCCCGATGGATCCCCGATCGCAACTTATCAGTATAGCGACTTAAACTTACTCAAAAAATTTGGATATTATATTCATTTACTTCAACCTGCAACTAATACGAAGTCGGCCTCAACACATGATTCTTCAAAGAAAAACATCAGTTCATAATCAAGTGAAGATCAGCCATCTACTTCTTGTCAACAAACTAACGTAAAATGCAAAAACATTTTGTTCACCACAACTGTGTTGCTACTTTAATTAAACATACGAAAAAGATACCAGAACAAAAATAGTCAATTCCTACCCCAAGTAATCAAATTGTCACAAAATTCTTCATTCATTTTTTAAACAAGGATAATTTTAATTGTCACTAAAGATGCACGTAAGAGGGTGTTCGTTTTCTCAGATTTTATTGATTTGTTTTGATATGCAGGATGCATTTTTTACTTGTGACTCGTGAATTTAACTTTTAGTATTTCCCATAAGGTTTGCACATTTTCTGTTTGAGAGGTTTCTGTAATTCTTAAATTCTATTTTTTGCTTCTTCTTATTTCGACTACTATATGTAGGTTTTCTATTGAATATTATTATATTTTATTTTCAGTATGGCGACTTAAATTTACCTGAAGGTTTTGAATACAATATTAATTTACCTCAACCTGCAATTAAATCGAATATACACTCTACACATGGTTGTTGAATGAAACACATGAGTTCAAAATCAAATGAATATCAGCGGTCAGAAATGATAAATTCTCAGTCATTGGCAACGGGGGATTCTAAAATTGACACAAATGAACTCAAAGAAAGCGTTGAGGCTTTAATTCTTGAGGAAAATCGCCCACCAACTGACTATAACTTTGATGTTTTTCGAGGTAGGGGATATTTTCTTATTTATACACATTCTTATTTTAATAATTTCAGAAATACACACATAGGGAACCATTATACCATTCGAAAGAGAACAAAATTATTCATAGAGTTGTGCAATAATATACAGGGTGTTTCATTAAAAATTAATAAGTTATGATGGTTTGAACTTGGTTAAATTCGGCACTGCATTTCTACCCAACCTGTATGAAATTAAATAATTATGAAATCATGGGAGGGAGAGCTTAGAGTTTCAGTTGTGTCTCCTATAAATTTTATCCCACCTAACTTTATTATTTGTAACATACAACATCTTTTAAATTAGGAAGTGTTTTTAATATCGGTATCGCTGATGATAACAGCTTAGCTGTTGAAACACGTGTCCGAGTAAAAGTTTTTGGTGCAGTTTTGGTGTTTTCTGTTGGTTAAATAGACGCTGCAGTTGGTGTTCCTTTCCTTTGATCAAGATGGCTTCCAGGTCTACACTACGGAACAGGTTCTTCAAGATTAAAAGTAAGATTTCTTTTGTTAAATGTGACATTGAATTTCTTAAATCTTGCCGCAAAGCAGGTGTTTTTCCAAAATTTATTAAAGTTTATGCAAATTTTAATTCATACTCATGTAAAAGGCGCTTGAATTTGCTAAGCGTAAATGGTTAGATTTGGAAATTAAATGTCATTATGGTAAATTAGGTAAATTAGAGTTAGAAGCATATGAGTTACATTTAAAACTGACTTCAGGATTAAATGATGACGAGTATGTTGAATGGATTAAGTTTTGCACCATATTAATGAAATTATTCAACACAAATTTTGGCAAAAAGATGACCCACAACAAAAAGTTCACAGAATTATCTAAAAAAGAAAAAGAGGTGCACAGACTTGATCCCCAAAAATCTAACATAGTGGTAAACAAATCCTCGGAGATTTTTAACAATGACGAATTAACTTTGTTGAATAAAGGCTTGAAATATAACCTCAAATTTAACAAAGCGCCCATAGATAAGATTATTGTAGGAATTGAAAGTTCGATCAAACTTTTAGACGATAATTCTAAAAAATTCATTAGGAATGCCTGTAAAATTCAAATTTCAGATAATATTCAGCAGTTACCAAAATTTAAATTTAACGCGAGAGAAATAAACATTGTTAAAAATCTTAAAGAGAAAAATTGTTGTTATCTCAAAGCAGATAAAGGCAATAAAGTAGTTATTTTGGACAAAGAGGATTATTTTGAGTCAGTTCAGGTGATGCTTAATGAAGGCCCTATTCATTAATATCTAAAAATCCTCTTCCCAAAATGATTGCTGATACCCGTAGAGTCTTATTAGAATGTGGAAATATTATACCAAAACAACTTAGGTTTAGACTAACGGTATCTAACCCGGTTCTTCCTAGAATGTATTGTTTACCTAAGATACATAAACCCGGAAAAGCAATGCGTCCCATTGTTTCAGGTATTAATGCTCCTACTTATCTGATATCTAAATGGTTGTCAAATAAATTCAACAGTTTTGAATATCAACAATCAAATTTCAGTGTTCAAAATTCATACGATTTTATTGAAAAAATTAAAAACATTGAGCTGACTGAGAACGAAGTTTTAGTTTCATTCGATGTCTGTTCATTGTTTCCAAGCGTTCCGATAGATATCACTTTAGATTATTTGAAAGATATGTTACACCAAAACCATTTAGACAATTCAGAAGTAGATAATTTTATTAAATTAGCAAGATTATGTATGAGTCAAACCTACTTTCAAATTAACAATAATATTTATCAACAAAATTATGGTACAACAATGGGTAACAGCTTATCTCCGTTTATGGCTAACCTGTTCATGGGTAAATTTGAAACTGATTTAAAAATAAATTAGATTATTTTCCTAGAATTTGGTGTAGATATGTAGATGACGTTTTGCAGTCATCGACACTAAAGTTTACAGCCCTCAGCAATTTGTAGAAATTTTAAATTCAAAATTTGAGACGATCAAGTTTACCTATGAAACAGAAACAAACCTTAAGTTACCTTTCTTAGACACTTTAGTGACAAGAAATGGCAACAAACTAGATATAGATATTTATCGTAAAGACACTAACACTATGAGGTTTATAACAAATGATTCCAACCATAGTATGCAACATAAACTTGCATCTTTCAACTTTTGATTCACCGATTATTACATTTCCCATTGTCAAAACAAAACTTTGATAAAGAACTGCGAAATATTAAGCAGATTGCATCATACAATGGTTTTCAAGAATCAATTGTCACAAACATAATTAGAAAACATAAACATAAGTTAAACATTAGAAACATTACAACGTTAGGAACTAGTAATAGCAAAATAGATAAGAAATATGTCAAATTACCAAATTATCCCACATACACAAAAGGTCTTCAAAAATATTTTCAAAATTTGATTATAAAACAGTAACCTCTAGTAGTAACAACTTGCAAAATCTTTTAGGCAATCCGAAAGACCCAATAGAAATGTGTGATAAATCGGGAATATATAAAATTAATTGTAAAGACTGTAACCAAGTATATATAGGGCAAACCAAGAGACCTATTAAAACTCGTTTTAAAGAGCACGTAGCTCATGTCAAATATCATCGCACAGATAGGTCCAGTGTTGCCATGCATATGCTTGAAAATGGCCATAGAGTAGGCGACATTGAATTAATTAAGAGGGTAGATAATAAAAACGAACTTGATTCTTATGAAAGTTTAGAAATTTTTAAAAACAGAAATTTGCTTATGAATTATGATGATAACGGTCCATTAGGATTTTCGGAATTATTTAAGCTTATCTAAGAATCAATTAAGTTTAACGATGCGTGATAAGCAGATAGTATATATAAGCTTCCCGTTGTTTTTATTTTTAGTATCGGTATCGCTGATGATAACAGCTTAGCTGTTGAAACACGTGTCCGAGTAAAGTTTTTGGTGTTTTCTGTTGGTTAAAAAAAAATTAAGTATCTCAAAAACGGTTAACTTTAAAAATAGGAAACTTTAATGAAAGTTTATATAAAAATTGACGTAGAATCCAAAATATCATTAATATATAGGGTGGTCCATTTAAAATAACGAATGATGTCAACTTCGAGGTACAACCGAAGCGTTAGGTGGACGCCATTATTTTAGTTGAAAAGAACATGCCCGAAAACGCCTAAAGCCAAATTTTAAAATTCAAATCGAAGTAGTCTGTGAAATATGTCTAATGTCTCGTCACCGTGGGACATCCTGTATAAGCCTACGATATTAACAATTATACTGTAAAATTTCGAAATCTTGTAAATAAATAACACTTGCACTAGTACAATATATCATACAACATACGGCAATTGACTTAAATTCTAATCGTTCATACAACTTAATTTAAGTGTAAACGTAAATTTATTTTCGTTTTTCTAAAACTTAGTGATTAAATTTATTTTTTATAATTTTTAGTTAAATCTAATTTTTGTGTTTTGTGTTTTTTTGTAGGATTAAGATGACCAATTATTCCCTAAATTTGATTTAATTTAAACCCATTTCGCATTAATGAACTACGATGTTCTTACAATTTCTGAATCCTGGCTTGATGCGCCCATATTAACCCGTAGTTGGTGAGCCGGGGTTTATCAAACCCCATTAAAATTTCAAAGGTTCGCCACATTGTTAGAGTAGTGGAAGATCGGTCACCGCTTATGTAGCTTTCAGTCAATGGTTGATCGTCAGCACGTGTGAGACAGATGGCGAAATAAGTTTGGATTTTCGTATTATCTTGGTGTACGTTCAATTTGGGGTGTGTCAAACCCCAACTCACTACATACTTAACTTTTATTTTTAGGTTTGAATTATGGCCTCTACGTCTTCTGCTCATAAAATGAAAGTAGATGACCCTCGTTTTGAGGAGGGCTACAAATGTTTATAACGAAATGGAGAGTGATTATAGTAGCGACGAAGGGACGTTGTTGACCCAAACTTTCATGAGTGATCATGAGTGATTGGAGGAAGAGCTATCTCAATCCGACCTAGAAGAGTTATCTGCAAGATTGCGAAGATACACCATCTAAAAATTAAAAGAAGAAAATAAGTGCTAAAACATTTTACGGAAAAAATAAATTCAAGTGGTCTGAAGAACCTCCAAAACTGAATTGTTCGCACAAGGCAATCTTAATATAATTACACATCTTCTAGGCATCATTGGCCCTGCAAAACAAATGGGAAAGATTGTACTCTGCTTTCTTCTTGGGAACTTTTATTTACTGAAGAAATATTGAACGAACCCATTCTACAAACAAACGAGAAATTATGACAGGTGAGGCAGATGCTTTCAATTCCTGATTGGAAACGATTACCAGAGATATCGACATTGTCGAATTTAGGAGCAAGATTGGCAAAACTCAATCTGTTATACGCCTACCTGCCCCCTTAGAGGAACAAACCAAAATATAACGGCCGACAACTGGTTTTCATCTATACCGCTCTGCACTGAAGCAACAAACAATGGGACTGACATATGTTGGTACGTTAAGAAAACAAAGGAGAAGTACCACCGGAATTCCTTCCTTTTAAAAGAAAAGAAGAGAAGTCAGCACTTTATGGTTTCAATAATGATCTTGCATTAGTATCCTTCGTACCAAAGCAAAATAAAGTTGTTCTTGCAATTTCCTCCATGCACCACCATAATCGTACTGGTCCAGAAACTGGAAAACCAGGCTAACTGTCATTTTTATAATGGGCCGAAAGGTGGCATGGATGCTTTAGACGAAAAGTGCAACTTCATATACTCTACAAGTCGACGAAGTAACCGTTGGCACTCTTGCAATTTTCTATACTCTACTCAATATTAGTCTTGTCAATGGTTATGTAATATTTTCTAGTTTTCCTGGAAATCCCACACAAAAAGTGATTGCTTACATTAAGTTTCTAGCTAAAGAACTTGTTAGAGCCTCAACTAAACCTAAGGTTGCTCAACAGTCATCTTCTCCGTGAGTTGCTTCTAAATATAGCACGCATCCTAAAAGATTAACCCTTGGTACCAGACACCAACAACCTCTGGAAAAACAAGTATGGTAACGTGTGGTATAATGCCTAGAGGTAGAAGTAAATACCAGATTAACGCGATGACAACATTCTATTTGCAGTAGCTCATTGTGTGTCGTTTGTGGATAGTCCGAATAACCTCTTGAGAAAAACTACTTTTGATTAACTGATGCTGTAAGTATAGATGGGTATAAAATTGTCAGGAAAGATAGAGGTACACGTGGTGGTAGTGTAGGAATGTACATATATTCATTCTAACTTATATTTCAAAATTATTCCTAACGAACTAGATCTGGAACATTTATGGGTTTCACTTTGCGTTAATAAATTACCGATTGTGATTAGTGCCATATACAAACCACCAAAGATTAATGTAACGCAATTCTTAAATCTGTTCGAAGATGCACTGTCTAACGTGATGCCCATCTCTGATCACTTACTTTGTCTTGGAGACTTTAATATTGACATGCTTAAAATTGACAGAGCAGACACCTCGCGCCTTTTAGTAACAACTGAAGGATTTGGTTTAAAGCAATTGGTGACTAAACCCACAAGAATAACTGTAAATTCCATTTCACTCATTGATTTAATATTTACTAATAATTTATAAAATTTGTAAAAAAAAAAAAATATATAAGAAATAAAATAATAAGATTTTATATATAAAAATGTAAAAAAAATAAAAAAAAACAAAAAATATAAAATAAAAAAAAAAATGAAAATACTCGATCGCAAAAATTTCGACATAGTCTTTCAGTATTTCCTTGGAGCCGCATTTATTTGATCGGGGATGTTGACATTGCTGTTGATTTTGTCAATTCTAACATCTCTCGCTTGTTAGACATACACGCTTCTTTCATTAACCTTCCGATTTACAAAAAAACCCGCTCCTTGGCTAACTGATAACATAAAACTTCATGTATCATTTAAAAAGACTGCGTTGTTAAAATTTAAAAAAACCAAATTAATCGACGATTGGAACTATTATAAACAACTGCGCAATTTTGTCACAACCGCAGTTAGAAATGATAAAAAGGCGTTCATACAGCACAACGTAAATCCCACTAAGCAGCCACTTCATAGCAGATGCTTAAACTTCTAAATATTTACAATAAAAAAACTCCGAAACCATTACCACCAGAACTGAATAATACAGAACTAATTAACAGCAAACTTTGCAAAACTTTTACATCATCACATATGCACGTGGCTGAAACAATTGCTTATCTTCACAACACTCGAAAGTTTAAAATTAATCACATATTACAATTCCAACCAGTCACCAAATCTGTTGTCCAAAAAATTATCAATTGGCAATTGGCTCGGATGGATTAAGTTTGGACATAATTAAATTATGCACACCTAGTTTACTTCCTGTTTGTACTTATATTATGAACCTCTGCTTATTAAACTATGTTTTTCTCAAAGCTTGGAAGTTGTCAAATATTACTGTGTTACCTAAAAAGTAGACACGCCCCGATCTGTGAATGATTTGCGTCCAATCTCAATTCTCCCAGTGCTATCAAAAGTATTAGAAAAGATTCTAGAATTACAGATTAGAGACTTTTTATCTGCCCACAATGGTTTACCTTTGTACCAATCAGGTTTTAGACCTAAGCACAGTTGCGCCACTGCACTTTTACATGTCTATGATGATATTATTTCTGCCACAGATAATAACTACTTAACGTTGCTCATATTATTAGATTATTCTAAAGCCTTCGATCGAATAAATCATGACGTTCTGCTTAGTACTTTGCATTACATGGGGTTTAGTTACAGCGCTATAACTCTTTTAAAAGAATACACCACTGGACGCATGTAAAGAGTAGTTCTTGGAAATAACATTTCCTCCTGGGGTAATATCAGCAGTGGGGTCCCTCAAGGAACAATCCTTGGATCGTTGCTATTCATTATTTATACCTGACGTACTACTGCACTGTAAATCTCATCTTTATGCTGATGATATGAAGCTCTATTTCAAATTTTGTTGATCAGATTTTAAACCTGCCTGTGACATGATTAACAGTGACCTAATAAGATTGCAAATCGTTTCTTCGAAGATGAACTTGAGTTTAGACCTTTCCAAATCATTTGCTATGCTTTTCGGAAGAAAAAATGAAAAATCAAAGGTACTGAACTTGATTAATATTCAACTGAACGGTAATAAACTAAAAATTTGGGGGTATACACTACAGTAATTTACGATTTTCCAACCATATAAGTAAATGTCTTCAACGATCTTATTGTAATCTAAGACAAATTTATGCAAATCGGTTCTTGTTGAGTATAGACTCAAAAAAATGTTATGTAACTCTCTTGTCTTATCCAGCATAAATCATTGTGACACAGTCTATGGATCTTGTTTAACGATGATGGATAAAAACATAATTCAAAAATTGCAAAACGCGTGTCTTCGAATGATCTACGGTGTACCTAGATTTTCTCACATAACCAGCAGCTTAATTACTTCTAAATGGCTCAATATGGAAAACAGGCGGCGTTTACATGCATCAGCTCTCTACTATCAAGTGATTAATTTAAAATGCCCTCCATACTTACATGAACGGTTAACTTACAGAACAGATGTACATAACCTGAATCTGAGGCACAAAAGATTTTTAACAATAAAGTCTCATAGTTTGAGTCTTTACAAGAAATCTTTCAGTTATTGCATTTGCACCTACTATAACAAATTTAAAAATATATTTGATAGCTCCTCGTCGTTACGTATTTTTTAAAATAAATATGAAATCTATATTACTCAAAGAGCAACATTCAAGTTTTTTATCACGATAATTTTTTTTTTTTCCTTCATTTTTTCTTAATTATTTTGTTAACATAAAGTTTTATTTAATTTATAACTAAAATATGTATTGAAACATTGTAGTATTTTTTTCACATTTTATTTTATTATTATTATCAATTTTGATTTCAACTTGTGTCTAAAAAAAATGTGTAAAATGTGTAACGGTACAGTAGTAGAGCAGCTGCAGTATATCTGTGAAGCTGAACTGCGACGTTAGTTACAATACATTCTGTTTTTATTTACCTTTATAATGAAAAAAAGTAGTGTAATAATAAAGTCCTTATTAGTATTAAACCGGTGTTGGTAATTGATATTTAAGCTAAAAAAACCCATTTTTGATTCTAATACCAAAATATAATTTTTTGAATAATTAAAAAATCTGTTTTCTTCACATAAACTAAGTAATAGAAAAGAAATTTAAAAAAACGCCACAAGAAAACCGCTTGTTTTAAATACGCTGTATAAATGAAGGGTTGATAATGTTAATATGATTCACTTTTATACAAATTTTGTATAACATTGACGTGCTTTTAAGTTGATAACAATTATGTACACTGCTAGATCTTCCGACGACTATGATTGATATCGAGTTTTGCACTTAATGTAATATGGTTTTGCTGCGCTGCACAAAAGGTCGAAATCACATGAAAACGTTTCGAAAATCCATAAGAGATGTTAGCGGTTGCTTTATGTGTGGTACCAAAAATAACACTAAACGTTTTTATACAACCACAGACGAAACAGAAACTTTAGTTTTGGACCGATTAAGAGCTCAATACAAAATTGTAAGTTTCACTAAATATTTTTTCTAATCGTATTTACGTTTAATTTATTTTAGACCACTGCTAAGAAAGAAAGAGTATGCAAACTTTGCCTCGATCTTTTTCAAGATTTGGTAAAATTACATAACTCGTATTGTGACTACCTTGCCAAAAAAGGGTCTGAACTGGAACGGGTATGTGCTGTTTTGAGTATTTAAATACTAGCCCTGCGTGCATAAATCCAATAAGCATTTGCTACTAGTTTTAAATTTGTGCATAACTGTGTTGTAATGGGCTCATAAAAAATCGTATACTCCTGTTGGTAATTAATTTTTTTGATTTTGGATTGTGATCATGTTAAAAAATCCAAAATTTTAACACTATTGTTTCACTTTCACACAACTCCGTATAAATATTTACGTTTAAAAAAAAAATTAAGTAAAAAAACTGTTGAGTTTCAGTTTTTATACAAATTTTAATTTATTTACAACGTTCAACTTAACATACACAGGTTAAATTTTCATTCTGAATCTTAAATAAGTTTCTCTTCCTTTATTTTCTCCCTTATTTCCAGCACCTCAAACCACTAGCTCCTCCCAATCCCCCAGCTATGTCCCTTTCTTTCTTCTTTTAGTTCTTAGTTCAATGCAAATGTTCTCCTATTCCTCCCCCCTAAAATTTTCGCTTTCTATCATCATCTCTCTCCACCTGTAAGTCTTCACATCTGAACTATGGAATTATTGTGTTTTCTTTTTATTGTCTCCGTTGCTGTTGTTGACACGTTGTAGTGATACCACAATCACTTTATTGTGAGCAGTTTTTGTGTAAACACTTGAAACAGAGTAAATTAACTATTGGCGTTTTTTAAATGTACATACAATGTACAGATTCATTTTTAAACAAGGCTAATTTTAATTGTCACTAAAGATTCACGTAATTCTTAAATTCCATTTTTTTGGTCTTTTTCTTATTTGGACTACTATATGTAGGTTTTCTATTGAATATTTGCTTGCACAACGTAAGTGATCAGATTGTCACAAAATGCTTAATTTATTTTTGTTATTATATTTATTTTCAGTATGGCGACTTATATTTACGTGAAGATTTTGAATACAATATTAATTTAGCGGAAGCTGCAAATAAATAGAATCTACCCTCTACACATGGTTAAATAATAGAAAACATAAGTCCACAATCAAATGAATTTCACCTGTCAGAAATGATCAATTGCCAGTCATTAGCAACTGGCAATTCTAAAATTGACACAAATGAACTCAAAGAAATTGTCGATGCTTTAATTCTTGAGGAAAATCGCCCATCAACTATCTATAACTTTGACGATTTTCGAGGTAGGGATATTTTCTTATTTATACACATACTTATTTTAATAATTGCAGAAATGTGTGCTTGTCCTGCTAATGATTTGCCAAGATCTTCATGGAAACTTGATGGTAGTAACTCGATAATCATGATTAACAAGGATAACGTAGAAGACGTTCTTTATTTAACCCAACACCGGCAATATGAGAAGTTTAATAGGCAAATATGCAAACAATTTCAGACTTATCTTTTAAGAATTGTCAATATAATTCAAAAGTCGCTCGTCATTCGATTATCGAAATTACGATGTCCAAACTGGATACCTTGAAAAAACAGGAGTGGATCGAAATATTACGCATGCAAATTTGGACAAGATAGTTGAAGACTGGGAAGTGGTTGTCACTCCAATTCTTAGAAGTGTAACCACCATATTTAGCAGCAATTTTAAAATTCCCGTTCAGGCGACGTTTGCTGCACCATGTTCTCCAGATGTTCAAGTTTTAAAACTTAAGATACTGAATAAAATTCTTAAGTTTTTGAGGAATACTTTGTAGTTTGTAGGAAAATCTGGTTTACAAGGTTAAACATTTCAGATTAATTTCGATCTTTATGTTTTTTTAACTGCGCATTTACTGTATATTTTTTGTAATATACTAAATTTTTACGATTATGACATTGATCGTTTGGTAGTTAATAAAACTACAACAAAGCAATAACTGATATTTTTATATTACAAACAAGAACCGTTCCAAAGTTCAAAATATTAGCTAACCTTAACTAATTCCAGCGTAAAGAAACTCAAAACTACAAACGTTTAGATATACAGGGTGTTTCTGAAAGGTGTGTACATGGCTTTACCAGAGGTTCTCTGGCTCAAAATAGACCGTTTGACACCAATTTACCTATAACTAAAAGTGCACCATAAAGGCGCCAGAGGGCGTCAAACTTTCCAAAAAAAATATTGTATTTTTGAATAACTCGAGAACCGTTCGATGGATTTTGTTCCGCTTTCGTATGCTGGTTGTCTGCTTCCGAAGACGTTTTTCTGTGTAATATGGACACATTTCTGATGACAGGAAACGTCGCTTTCATACGGGCACTGTCAAATAAATGATAATATTTTAACAACCGTCAACGATACGAAACCAAAATAATTTTAACAAATAAAATGAATAATTTGTAAACTTTTTTCTCTCTTGTTAAATTGCGCTAATGTTAATAGTACGATCAGAAAAAATTTAAATCGTATCTATGCAAGGCGCATCCATACGCTTAGAAATTCAAGTAGATTGCTAGTAGGCTATGCGTTCAAATCTATCATTTGTGACATTCATCTTCGGATCTTCTAAGATTACCCACATTTCTATTTTGCGATTAACTACTTGAAAAATGGGCTACACATTTGCCGAACAAACTGATATGCTGCTAGTGTTAGGGCTTTTGCAGTGGCAATTGTCGGGAGAGCGTGAGGGTTTACGCAGAAAGTTCCCAAATCGGATTGACATGATCGCACAGCCTACTAACCTTCTACTTCAATTTATTTTATGTCGTCTTTTTTTAATAAGTTTAAACACTTATCAAGTGGGTTTTGTTTCCTTAAATTTGTTAAGTTGTAAACAAATTTTTTTTGTTTGATTTTTACATTGCTCGCTCTCTCCATACAAAGTAATACTTACACTTAATGGAAGATGTTTGCCAGCAGCTGCAAACAGAAATGTTTTGAAGAAAAGGAAATAGTTTTTGACTACTTGCAGTAGACATTCATCAAATAATCATTTGCAACGTTAAACACTTCAAAGTCCTAGGAAGAAGACAGAGTCGTAATTTTTTCTGTCTTCCATTATAGTGTTTTCTTTCACAATCTTCATAAACAGGAATTCATTTGTGACATATCGCTATGTCTTTTCTTGTTTTTCTATCGCCTCTCTCTATTATTACTGGCCGCAGATTTAGTTTACAACTCATAATATAAACTATAAAAATTTAAGAAGTTAAAACAATTTTGTAACGTTTATATTATATTACATTTCAAATCGTCCCTGTTTGTAACAAAGTCTCTGTAACAATGTAAACAGGGTATATTGTTGCCGTTGATGTGATTATGCAATATTATTGCCAGTTGCCAATTTAATTTCTAACATCAAGTGCATTTGGTGAAACCAGATTTTAGCTATAAATAATTTATTAGACTTATAAAATTTATTTACATGCGTAATCGTATACTAAAGTAAAAAAATAAATAATTTCGCTATTACTGTTATTATACATAAAACTAATATTCGTCTTAGTCTATCGTGGAATATTCGAATTCATATTGCAACTAGTTTAACAGAACAGTCTTTTTCTGCAGAAAATTGCAAACAATTAAAATGTCGACGGCAGAGGTTTCAAATTTGCTGTCGAACTCATACGTCTCACTTCAATACCAGCTAGCTTCCGTTCGATTTCATCCAAACTTTGACCTTGTGTTTCTGGTACCCATATAATGACAAACACCAGAGACAAAGCACAAATAATCGAAAACATCCAAAAAGTCCCATGAGGCCCAATACTGTGTATTATGTCTACGAAAGTCTTGGTTACAATAAAAGTGCACGTCCAGTTAAATGCTGTCGCTACGGAGGCAGCCGATCCTCTAATTTTAGCTGGTAAAATTTCACCCATCATCAGCCAAGGTATGGGTCCAAAACCCAATGAGAATCCAAGTACGTAGATAACAAAACTTGCTAACGGAAGCCAGCCATAGTTAGACAACTCGACTCCAGATTCTAACAAATAAAAGTAGGTGCCAAGTATTCCCAAAGTTAAAACCATTAACGTGCTGGAAACGTACAAAAGTATTTTTCGACCTAATCGATCGATAAGTACGGTAGCTATGAAAGTGGAAACAAAATTTACAACACCCACAATAATGGTCGACGTATTCTTGTCAATGGCACTTGATCCGGCCATTGCAAAAATGTCCGAAGTATAAAATATTACCGCGTTAATTCCACTCATCTGCTGAAAAAACATCAATCCTAGTGAGATTAGGAGAGGTTTGGCATTCGAAGGCTTAAACAAGATTGTTAATGATTTCGCTTGATCCATGCTAGATTTTTGTTGAGATCTGATGAGGTTATTAAATTCATGATCTGTGTTGATTTCTTTTCCCCGCAGCCATTGCAAAGCTCTCCTGGCGTTTTCATATTTTCCTTTAGAAATGTACCATTTAGGTGTTTCTGGTATAATAAAAGCTAGCACTATGAAAGGTATTGGTATTGCGACCCGGCCCAAGCTAAATTGTCCCAAGGCGTGTACGTGCCGATAATGAAGCACATTAAAATCCGATGTTACCAAATCCAGTCGGCAATAATCCTAAAGTTCCTCTCACTTCTGGTTGAATCGTTTCACCGAGATACACAGGTAGTGCCAATGTTGTAACGCCGACGGAGAAACCGGCAATTGAACGTCCGACATACACATACCAGACGTTCACAGCTACCGATATGCATATCCAAGAGATGATGAACATTACATTAGTCACAAAATTGTACATTTTCTTCCCAAGAAATCTATCATCTGACCTCCAATTAATCCCCCGATAAAGGCCCTAACGGCATTAATCCACCAATCCAGGACACCTGTACAAAGCCCATGTATAAAGAATGTATTTAATAAACTACGAGTCTTACTTAAATCTTCAGAAATCCTAAGTCGTGTTTGAGACTTTCAGCAGCTGGAGATGTAAATGCTGATACAAAACCGACCACTAACGACACTAATGACACCGATAAAGAGGTTAATACCTGAAAAAAATTAGAAAATTAAAATTGGATATATAAGCGACGAGCTATACCTGAGAGAAACTGTACATTTAACTTTTTGGGCGTTTTCGTCAGGCAAATAAAATGTAACGTGAGTATCTCCGCGTAAAAGTACTTTCATCGCGAATGCAGCTTCTGCACACTGATACTTATTGATCTATACTAATTAAATGTAAGATTCAAGGCTCATAATCTACGCAATGCATTTATTATCATTTTACGCTTCGTGTCACGAATTTATATTGATTTACCCATCGCATTTACGTGTTTATTATTTCTCGATTTTTTTTAATTTCGCATCGATAATAAATTTAAAAATACGTACTTGGTGGAATAGTTTCGGCTTCACTCTGGATAAGTTTCCGTACATGCTGATGGAATCGTTAATTGAACTTTTCCTAGTTTCCCGTCTTTTTCTATCAACTGCAGTGGTACAATTTCGGGTTGGGCCATTTTAAATTTTCTTCCATTGTTCCCATTCTTTTATTGCCGGATTTTGTAGATATCGCTAAAGTTTCCACTGATTCTAAGTTAGTAACTGTGGTTGAAGCCGAAATGCAAGGGTGTCTGCGACGACCAGTAAATGATGTTGGTTGTTCTAAAAGTTTATTAAATGAAACGATTTTCTATAAATTTATAGTTATGATAAGTAAGTGACACGATAATCTTGACCTTCCGCATTTTTCGAAAATATCCAGACGTTTGTTATCATGACATGGATCGGCAAAATGATTGTTAAAGTATATTGTACAATTAAGAGGATTTTGCCAATTATTTAATTTATTTAACTTTCGTATCCTTGAGTTTGTTCTTCAAAAGCATTGATAATAAAACAAATTAACCAAGACGCAGGGACATCTAAAATGCAAAATAAAAGGTGTCGCAATACATGGAAATTAACGACCTCAAAATGTTACATAATAATGAAAAAAAACAACAGATACGGAAGTTGTGTCTTGCTTTGGGAACATACCGCTGCTTAAATATAGGTAAGTCCCAAATTTTAACAAAATGGAAGGTCAAATTTTTAAATAAAATTGGTTTAAATTTTGTGACTTTATTATTACATAAACTTTAAATGCTCTATAATACAATCTAATTAAAAATTCAAAAAGAGTGTGGCAGAAAAGTAAATGGCGGTAGTTTAGTTTAAAAATTAAGAACCGAGTATGCGATTATTAGATACAATAAAGGTACAGTAATTATGACGCAAAAATAGTAATTTTATTTCAAAAGTGCACTCAACAGGGTACCTATAGTCAAACAATTGAATGTTTTGAAAGTATAAGTATTCTCAGGAACGGTTTTTAAATAACCTAAAGAAAACAAACATGACGTGTGCGTTTTATCAACAATTAAGAAAGTACACTTCAAATTGTCACCCGCCTTTCTTTAAACCTATGCGCACGTAGTTTTAATTTTTTTAATTAGTACGTGCATATCTAAGAAAAAGATTACTAACCTTTCTGCCAAAATCGGTGAATTTTTGCCATAATTCTCTTCTCCAATCCTTGTTCGAACCCATTCCATAGATATAGTCGTCGTCCGTTGAAGAAAACTCGTTTAAAAAATTATTTGACATTGTGGAGCGTAGCTGTTGGGTGTTGCTGTTTAATTTTTACAATTAAGTTCACAACAGAAATGTGCGAAGCAAAAACTGATAGTTGGACTACTATTCATGAACATATATACCTGAATGCATATTCGCAATAGGAGGGGGCATTTTTTACTTTTTTTTAATTAGAAGAAGTAACAAAATTACATGTTCTAAGATAGGATCAATAATAAAAACAATTATTTTTGGAAATGAGCAAGAAAATCTTGCACATGAAATATTGAAGACAAATGTAAAATACCAAATAAGGGGTAGTTAGAGATTTTCGCCACTTTCTCAGGAGTCAGACCGAATTATATTAATTCGTATCAATAAACTTAATTGAAAACGGTCGATTATTGCAATTACATATGTTTATATATGCTAAACGTGGACGCTGAAACTAGTTAAAAGTAGTGGAAATTTCCACATAATTAGCGATTATTACTTTGGTATGTATGATTGCAGTGGTGTGCACTTTTCTTGAATACTCTACTTTTTGGGTTTTGCAAAATAATACGTAGCGTTCGAACGAAGTTTTTAATAATACTTCCAAAGTGCACGTAAATTTTCCTATACCTCTAAAACAATCACAAAAATAAACTGATTCGACCTTGCACTTGAAAAAATGCAACACATTTCGTACGCGCATTCGTATGCATCCGAAATCATTTATATATTTTTGTAGTTTACTACTGTTTGATTATTGCCATGACCGAGCGTTGATACATTTTCCTATTTTATCGTGTTTATGAACTTTTAGTAGGTTATTGGCAATGATGCAACAGCAAACTTAGCAACGTAAGGAGTTGCAGGAATGTCAGTAAGGTAATAGAGGTGTGCTTGCAACAGCCAATGAATACGATCTATTTCAGAGGCACGACTCTACGTCATGTCCTTGAAAACTGCAATTGAAGCTAAGTGAGTCGCGTGACAATCTAAAAGCAATTTATCCTTTTAGATCAATTAATTTCAATAACCTTTACGTCAAATGCAGTTTCTATTTTTATATAATACGTTGCATCTAATTGCATCCGAATGTGAATTTACCGACAATAGTCGACAATTAAAATATTCATTAAACCGTACAGTTGCGTCACAATTCATTAAAATTATTGGCACAATAGAGATTTTTACTTAAAAAACTATGACAAAAACGTGTCAAATTTAAAGTGCATAAGATTATGACGTTTCAAAACACTATTACCATTACTATAATCATGTTCATATCTAACTAAAACATGCATTGATGATAAGAATACAAAATCGATAGAAATATTTGCGCTTGTCCGTTTCCTAAATCGATTTATCAGTTATTACCGTGTTTCTAGAAACATGTTATAACTAAGTCAAGTAATTGTCGATATTACAAGAATTCAGTGGCGGCTCGTGGTCAATCATACTGGGAGGTCAAAAATTAATTTAAAAAATAGATATACTTAAAAAAGTATAAATAACTCAAATGCACCCCAAAATTTTATACAATCTACAATTTTGTTCAAAATATAGCGATTTTTCGAAACATTCTCATTAAAATCTCTAAGGGATTTTCTGTAAGCATTGTCTAGCTGTGTACGAATATCAACATTTCCTACGGTTGCAAAATTTACCGAGCATTTCATGTGTTCTGCAGACGAAGAAGGTTTTTTATTTCCTCTTTTAAATGTTTTAAATCTCTGACACCGGATTTGGACTATAGCGAGTCTGACGAGTCTTTAGAAAATAATAAACAAACAAAACAGTAAAATACATTTGATACTTCACAACCACATATCCAGTTAGCTAAATCGTACATTACCTTGCGAAAGTTTCGATGAACATCTTTATTTTTGTCTTTGCTAGTCTGTCGTAAACTTAGTTCTGGCAAAGGACGACCATTTGCCTTGAACTAAACTAATTTTGTAAAAATTAAGTTTGTTAGCACTTTTTAGTTGTTTAATTTTCTGCACTACCGACATTTTCTATTATAGCGTATGCACACGCGAATCAAAAATAGTATTTTTACAAAACAACACAACAACAGTAAAACATATCAATATAAATTCTTAAACTGATTTAAAACACGCGAAAATCGAATCAAAAATCGAGCGTAGTTGTACACACTATACGAAGTCAACGTAAACTGCAGGATCCGGCTCATGACCCAAAGTTGATTATTGTTTCGGACGTTCGCGTTTATTCGGGCGCTGCACGTTTTCGAGTTTTTCCGGGTAGATCTAATTCAATGAGGACAATTCGCACCGCCAGCCCAAGGTTGAAGAGGATGAATTACGAACGACGGCCGATAAATTTTAAGTTATTGTACTTGCGACTTAATTACCTATTTTAATAAAACACGTAATAATGAATATTTTTTATATATTGTCAAAATTTTTGGGAGGTCATTGACCAAATGACCATATGGACAAGCCGCCACTGCAAGAATTGTATATAACAAAATATCTTGAGTGCGACGTGTTGTTCTGAAACCGAAACACATCGCCCAATAGATCTTTCCCAGTTTTCTGCATTGTCATTTGCCATCTTGGACACAACACTCGACTTTAGTGCCTAGACGAATCGCCCACTTTGCAATTTAGACGCAACTACCAACTTGGACACATCGCCAATTTCGATATTTGGACCCAACGCCCAACTTGGACACATCGCCCACCTTGATACCTGGACACAAACGTCACAAACCCCAACTTGGACACATCACTATTACAAACGACACCATCAGAGTGCCTAACTTAGAGACGTCGTCCACTTCGACATTTCGACTTGGACACATCACCCACTTTTTTTATGATCCAATCTAAGTACTTTGACATTCGATATTTAGCCAATCTTAAGCATTTTCTTTAAAACTTATTTATAATGAAGTGTCAGCAACGGTTTTTTTTTCAATTTCAATGTTCAAATAAAATCAAAATAAAATATAAGTACATAGTATTTGTAATGGAATTAAACCCCTTCTAAAAGCATGCTTGTGTTGAAGGGGCATATAGAAATTTAAATTAGTAACTATTTAAAAACCAAAAAATTACAGGAATACATTAAATTTACGAAAACTAATAATAAACTGATCATAATGTAATCTTATTCAGACTATATCTTATTTTTCACTTTCTTTTTCTATTATTACTATTGTGTTTCTCATAATGTTCTAATCTACCTACGTTAATCAGTTAGTTGTACCAGTTAGTAAATATAATTAAAGTTTTGTTGTTTCGTTGATAGTTACTACTACAAAACCAACCTCTAATCACGAAAATAATTATCTTCCAGAACAACAACGTATCAGTTACAAGTAAGTTTATTATTATCAAACAAACAAACTTTCCTATAACTTTGCAAACATGCCAATCTTTAAATCCACAAATCTCAACTTATTATCAAACCAAACCAATGCAAACAGAAACAGGATTTAAAAAGTCGAATGCAAAAAGAGATCACATTGTAGTCAAGAAGCAGGCGGTAGCACGAAGAAACAAATGACTTCATCCTGTTCCTGTTTCTCCTAGTATCTAGTAGAGTTCGTTGTAAGGGGGTTGCAAAGTTCGCTTGGCCGTGTCGCTCCTGAGGAATATGTGTGTGGTTGTTTCCAGGTCCTTAACTACGTAGAGTATGCTGGCGTTGTGGCTGGATGGTTGCAAGACGGGGTGATCATTTCGGCAGTTGTCTTGATATCGTCTTTCCACGCGGTTTGTATTCCTCCCAAAACGATCGGAAGTGCTTCTGTCTAAGCGGCCTTATGGCACATTAGTTCGCCCTTCAGGTGATGAAAACATTCCACCATTCCATTTGCCGGAGGGTGGTATAAAGTCGTTCGGCATCGTTGGAATCCCAATAGCTAGGCGAGGTCTTTGAATATAGTTGCGATTTGAACTGGCGTCTTTGGAACCGTAATGATATCTTGCTATCTAATGTTTCGTAAGTGACTCAGCTACCGTACTTGCTTCGATGTTTGTCATTAGGATGGCCTCTGGTCATGGCAGGTACCTCCTCCCTTGAGATTCCGGGAGTGATTCAACTATATCGACGTGTATGTGCTCGAACTTTGCTGACGGCCATTGAAACATGCTGTTAGGCGGTGCGTTGCGTCTGGTGACCTTGGTTTGTTGGCATTGTTCGCATTGTCACGCCCACCGTTTGCTTTCTGTCTTCATTTGCGGCGAGAGAAATTTGCTTGTTACAAGTTTTGTTGGTGCTCGAGCACCAGGATGCGATAGTTGGTGTAGACTGTAGAATATGCTCGCCTACGGAAAGCTGATGTTAAAAACGATCTCAGTATGTCGAAACATTATACACGATTTCTGTCTTGTACTTGGGAATGTATAGCTTTCTTAACTTGAGGCCCGTTGTAGTATCTTCTAGCAACTTCTGTAACTCGTGATCGGTTGTTTGTGTTCTTCCGAGTTTCTTCCTTTGACTTCCATAATAATCTTTTGGGCTAGTATTTTTCAAGAATTTGGTTAGTTTCTTAAAAATGCTTGTATGTATTATATTGATTTCCGTTTCTTTTATATAATTTAAATTCATAATACTGTCACTCATCTTTACCGTTATATTCTATTTTCTTACAATACCAACTTAACTTTTTATTTCTTAAACCTAGTTGCTTAAGAATATTATACCTATGCCAATTTTTGTGTAAAGTATTTTTGTACCAAAGGAATGGAATACTAAACAGCAGCGTCTATTTAACAAACAGAAAAACACCAAAAACTGCACCATCAGCGAACCGATACTAAAATTAAAAACAATAGGAAGCTTATATATACTATCTGCGTGTCACGCATCATTACACTTAATTGATTCTTAGATAACCTTGAATAATTCCGAAAATCCTAATGGAGCGTTATCATCATAATTCATAAGCAAATTTCTGTTTTTAAAAATTTCCAAACTTTCACAAGAATCAAGTTCGTTTTATTATTTATTATCCACAAATTATTATATCGTTAGTTATTCATTTATTTTTGTTTGATTCTTTGTTACCTACAGTAATAACTGATCAAAGTTAAGTTTGCGTTTTTCTTAACTCCTTAAACTTTGTCTTGGTGTTGATTACTACTGAATTACTATCTGATCCTATATCAAATAATCGGAAATACTCCTAAAGTTTAGCTTAACAAATGCCGAAGAAGAAGAAGAAGAAGAAGATATCGTATCTATGACACGTATTTGCAGTTACAAGGCTATTTCGGAATTTGGAGTTGACAAGGTTAAAACCTGTTTCTTACGATACTTTGTTCACTACCCCTCTTGTGGGGCTTTCTCAGTATACAATCGTCTTTGGGTAGCTTATACCACGTTACGACCCATTCATGTCGTTCACATAATTCTACAAATCTCCAATCTCTGTAGTTTCTTTCTCCTAAGCCGCAGTTGCTCAGATTATCAAATACTGTGTTTTAGCCAATTTTGACGACAAAATCTCTTATAATAAAAGGTTATTTCATTTGTTTGCATTAGTCTCTATACAACATTATTGTGTTATGAAACTCTTCTACGTCTGAATCAGTTTTATCCATTGTAGGGTCATACGCTTAAATAACATTTATATTTGTAGGAATAGCTTTGTGTAGCTTTTTCCTAGTTTTTCTTTGGCTAAATAGGAGTTGTACAGTACAGTTACGGTTGTTTGGTAACGTCCACACATTATCTGATAATTTAAAATCCGCCGGAGACCGAAGATCTTGATTTGCTTTGTTATACTAATATGAATAATGTGGTAGTTTTCCATGTGCTTTTCACATCTTGGTGCTGTAGCCAATATTTCTAGTTACCAGATTCACCTGTATGTGTCTTGTTTATAGCTTCATGTCATCCATCCATCTATAATTAGTGTTGCTAAACCCAATGCCCTTTAACAGATCTGCCAATGCTTGCTAGACCTGTAGTTCGTCGTACCACAATGTCCCTGGAAAACAGATATTTCGTTGTGTAGGAGCTATTAAATTTCATATTGGAAAAATTCTATGGGTTGGTCAGCTTCAGGCATTGGTTTTCTGCGTTCTTCTATCTGCCACCAGGGGAGTCGCCTGATGGAAGACTTGTCAACTATACACTTACTTAAATAAAGAAAATGTAGATAAAGTAAAAATAGTTGAGCCCAAGCCAATTTTGTTAATATTGTAGAAGATAGTTTAATAGGTGGTTTTAATTAAATATCACGATTGGGTTACATGGAATGATGATGCTCACCAGATGCAACCTGATGCAAAAACTATCTTTTACATCAACTACGTACTTGATTTACAAAGTTATAAAGATACGTACAAAATATTTTAAACTTATCCGGTTGTATTATGCGTGTTACATCTAGCTAACCATAAGCTAACTCCACTGACGCATATGCTTATCAAACATCAACTCAAAGGTTGAAACTTTTTACTTTGTTGTTTTTTTTAATGTGCATAAGATAAATCAATAAATTAATCAGTAAAGTCAATCAAAATTATTTAATTCTCCATTAACACTTCTAAAACTACATCTGAATAATTAGATATTGCTCAAGACTAGATAAAAGTAGAAAATGTTTTCAACAAAATTCTAAGATAGACATATCAGTAAAGGTAGCAAATATATCTAAATATTATTCACAGAAATAAGATGATCTATATTTTTACATGTTGTTGCGTATGATAGTATTTGTTAATATTTGCATTAATTAACTCTTACTCTTTAACCCCAAAGTGATATCAAGCTCAAAAAATCAAATACCAAAGTACTTCTTTCAATATATCATTTAATAGAAGCGTTTATGGTTAATTGAGTTGACTTAAATTAGAAAAATAGAGTTTCAATTTTTGATACGATTCTAGTAACAACAGTCGTAAATTGTTTCAAGTAATTTATCGTTATTACTCATAGTTATTGTGAGTGTTGTTATCTTACTTTCAAATTCCTTAAACAATAACTGTTATTTTTTGTTGTATCTGCTACTATTCAAAAAAACAGAGCTTGCTCTAGAAAATAAAGCAATGTTTCCACCACATATTGAGTTGTGGAGTATTATAGCTCTATAGGTTCTACTGTAGAAATCTTTTAATTAATAAGTAAATACCTGAAAGTACAATTCTTAGTTGCAAGACAATTTACTTGAGAGCAGAATAATGTGTTATTGGTGCAAGTTTGTTTGTGCATAAGTAAAATAATTCATACCATGTGCCTTGTTCCAGTGATGTATTTATCAGTTGTAAAAGAAAACCTCTCAGCTACATAAGACGGAGTACTTATTGTTTTTAATTACTTTATAGAATAAGACCATAGAACCAAGTTTGCGTCGATTAGCCATATTTAACCACTTATAAATATTCAGAGTATATGAAATAGGATGCCTTCCTCTAATTTCATAAATCAAGCAAAAGCAGGAAATCTGCATCCGTTGTATTCTATTAGTATTGTGAAAATCTGAACAAAGGCTATATACTACAATCCAGAAATTGAATTTAGACAGAACTAAGAAATTACAAAAAAACATTGTCTGTGTTGATATATGGGTTTTAAACACATTTAATTAATCAATCCATAGACTTAAATAAATTACTAGTGTATAAAGTGAAAAAAATTGGACTTAAAATTGATCACTGGGGAACTCATTTATGCAAGGTAATTTCTAAAGAATAAACATTCAGGAATGTATGAGTGTTCTCACGGAAAAGTTGGCATAGGAATTTACTACGCTTAACGTATATTTTTCTGGTACAATTCGAACACAATATAACAATATATTTTGTTGAATATATGAAATAAAACAAATCAGTAAAAAAGTTATTTTTGTGAAATTTTATTTACTAACCGAATGGATTTTCATTTATTAAGTTGCCTTCGTGGATGAATTGGTTAATTTGTTGCCTAGCAGTTATTTTGCGCTTTCTAACTAGGGTTCCATTCCGATTGCAGTATTTTCTTTTATTAATTCATTATTATTATAATACAATTTTGTAAAGTAAATTTATCATTTTCAAAAAAGGTTAAACTCATTTATGTTCATCATGATCATTGGTGCCCATATGGGTAATGATTTCAATTTTGTTAAAAAATTAAAAATCATTTTTGAATTTCTCGTTCAGTTTGACAAAAATCTCTCTTGCCTTTTTTTGGATAAAGCGCCGTTTTTATGAAAAAAATCTTAACGCGTATTTTTCTTTTCTTTAATGAATTATTAAGAACTATCGAATACCTACAGTAACCTTAAACCAAAACAACAACAGAAAATAACATCATACAAAAAAAAAGCAGGAGACATTTTTGTCACAAATCGAACGAGAAATTGGAAAATATCTTACTATTTATTTCTTTAAAAAAATTGAAATTATTACCAAATGATCATGATGAACATAAAATTCTTGTATCAAAAAATGTGCAATAACTACCTCTTAAAATCCTCCAAATATCATTTACATACCTCGTCCGGTTTCAGAGCAATAAATAAATCGTTAGGTTTTAAGAAAAACTTTAAGCATTTGCGGACACACGTTTATACCGGGTGATTCAGCTAACCCGTTCATTAGAAGTTTATGGACTTCCCGTTGAAATATTTGTTTAAAAATTTGGAATAAGGGATTGCTCAAAAGATCTATTTAATTAAAATATTTCAGCTCTTCTAGCACTTCCTGTTATATCGGAAGTGGCTACCAACTTTCTTATTTTAGCAGAAATGATATTTTTTTTTATATTTTTAATTGGTTTTGTAGTATTGTTTTCAAACGCTTGTCAATGATTGAAAAGAAAGTTATAGTAATAAAATTTGGGCTATACTTAGAGGACTGTTAAGATTTTAAATGATGTGTAATTTGACATCTCATTATTTACAGGGTGATGGAGAATTAAGTGGTCTTTTTGATCTTCATAAGGGTTCCCTATACCTATCTGTTACCATTTTCCTGCTATCGATATATTTACATTCGACACACAATATTTCTCTACTATTTTATTAAATAATTTCTGACTAGTGGCCTGTGGAAATTAAAACAATGTGCCTTATTTGTCAAACTTGTAAACGTTGACGTGACACATATATACGATATGGAAATCCACCAAGAATATTCGAATGAAGACATACTAAATTTATTTTTATTCATGGAGAATGTTACAAGATTATTGGAAAGAACTTGCCGTATCTTTGTATATGTATATGATGGAAAGTATTTTAAAGGCGACTTTGTAACAATGAACATGAGAAACGAGCGTCCCACACCATAATCCTATAACCGTCAGATGAGACTGAACGGACTATAGCACTATTTGTAGTTAACAATTAAGTCAATAAATCTATATTATTATTATTATTCTTATATTTTAGAAGATAATGGAATATTCAGAGGAACGAAAGTTTGAGGAATTGAGGAAATGAGAATAACAGATAAGGAAGCAAAAGAAGCTGTATTGATCACGTATACAGGGTGTTTCACTGGGAATCGCCATTAACCGCATACGGAAAAGTATACATCAAAAAATTTGAAAATTTGGAGAATCACTAAAACCAATTTGTTGTACCAGAAGTCGACATCAACTTCGGTATTTTAAATGGAACACTCTATATATCATTGCATTTTCAGATTCTACGTCAATTTTAGTGTCACTTTGTATAACCTTTTCTATAGCTAGGAGTTATAGATTTTGAGATACTAAAATTCACGGAAATATCTGTAACTTTTTTCGTGAACTCCATATCGGGTTTAATTTTGGTTTGTATAAAGAGAATGGACTTTAGCAAACGAAGATGAATCCATAGTTTAAAAATGTAATACTAAGTGTTTGATATTTGCTGTTACATTTTGACATCTTCAAAGAGCATTAACTACTATTTTGGAGATATTTGCAATTTTCTACTATTAGAGCGTAGCAGATCTGTTATGTTAACTGTTAACGTGACGGTATGATTGGAATTACAACTCTCAACATGATTTGAAAATTTATTGGGTTATGTCAAATTCACATAGTTTTATATTTCTCAAATAATACTAATCATGGCCAATTCGATTACAGATCTGGTACGCCCCAATAGTAAAAATTGCAAGTATCTTCAAAAGTAGTAGCCGTAACCCTAACAATGCTTATATGATTTGAAAGAGAATTTCAACCTGCACCCGACAGACTAAAAAAATACAGGGTGTTCCATTTGACTTCAAAGAGTTATTGCTCTTTGAAAGAGTCAAAATGTAACAGCAAATATGAAACAGTTAGAATTACATTTTTTAATCAATGGACACATCTTCGTTTGCTACAGTCCGATCTCTTTATACAAAAAAAATAATATCTGAAATTCATAACTCTAGCACAGGGAATGTTATACAAAGTGACCCTAAAATTTGACGTATAATCCAAAAATCCAATAATATATAGGGTGTTTCATTTAAAATAATGAACTTGATGCCGACTTTTAGTACAATCGAAAGTGTCAGAAGAGTGAAAATATTTTAGTTGAGTTTGCCTATTGGGTTTTAGTCATTCTCAAAATTTTCAAATTTTTTAATGTATACTTTCCGTATACGGGTAATTGCAGTTATATATAGGTGGACACCCTATATATAAAATAATCAAAAGAAAAAAGAAAAGTAAAAAACAAAACAATTATTTCTGAATCTTACATAACTGAGCATTACGATCAATTGATAGCTATACATGGATATCTAAATGACTTAAAGTTTATAAAATACTATACAGGGTAATTCATAACTATTGGGACGTAGGCTAAGGGCGGGTTATTTAGGCTAAAATATGACCATAGGACCCAATATTCCTTAATAAAATATTGCTGTGGAAAAAGATACAGAGCGTTAAATTAAAATTTTTTTTTTCATTTTTTGTTAATAATTTCACTGTAAATTTATCAATTCTTATCAAAATTGGCATAGAAGCATAACTTTAGACCAAGAACATTATTTTATATACTATTTTAAAAATTTTTGTAGGGGCGCTACGTGAATGATTCCTGATGATGAAATCGACTGGTAAATTTTTTGGTTAAAACTTTTAGTGATTTTGATTAGAGAATATGACGTAAACATCATTTCTACAGAATATTGGTACTCCTGTTTAAATACGATAATTTCATTTGTTTCCGAGAAAAACGCAGTTGAACAATTCGTAGTGTCAGAAGGGATTTCAAATATTACTTTATTTATTAAGGGTACGTTTTAGACTGTCAGATAATTATGCTTCTCTGTAGATTTTGATAAGAATTGATAAATTTACAGTAAAATGAAGAAAAAAATTTTTATTTAACGCCTTTTATCTTTTTCACGGCAATATTTTTATTAAAGCATAATTGTGTTTTATAATTCATATTTTGGTTATTTATAAAGTTTATAAAGTAACAACTTTAACTTTTAAAACAGTACATAAAATAATGTTCTTGGTCTAAAGTTATGCCTTTATGCCGATTTTGATAAGATTTGATAAATTTACAGTGAAATTATTAACAAAAAATGAAAAAAAATTTTAATTTACGATTTGTATCTTTTTCCACAGCAATATTTTATTAAGAAATATTGGGTCCTATGGTCATATTTTAGTAAATAACCCGCCCTTAGCCTATGGCCCAATAGTTATATGAATCACCCTGTATAAAACAAATAATAAATACAGAAAAATTGACCGAACTTTTTGGACTAGACGATGATGACACTCACTTAAACTAAATATAAAGAATACAACAATTATTATCTCATTGGCACTTACAATAACTGGTCTACCAAAGAACATCAAAATCACTCTCTTGTAAGAGTGGAAAGAACATTTAAAAAATTTGAACAACCAACTAAAAAACCTTTTTTTTATTAACTCCAAAACAATTTACAACTGTCTGAAAGATATCAAGTAATTGAAGTAACCAATATTACATTAAAGTAACAAAAATATCTTGCAGACGATCATCGAATGAATATGCCTCTGTAAACTAAGTTTTAATTTTAATTAGTGGACCCAAAATCTATTTGCAATATCTGCAGGTTTGAATCGTTTTAGTCTGCGCTTGTAGGTACTTTAAGCCTACGGGCTAACACATTTGGGTGCACAGAAAGTGTAACGCTGTAAACATCATATCACTAAACTTCCTAGCTTTTTTTTTCATTTTAGATATCAACAAATCTCTTCTGATTTTAAAGTTTATGACTAACCAAGGTGCATTCTGATGATACATAATGTCTTAGATTAAAATCTTTTAAGGATTTGTATGTTGGAGGTTAGCAGGCAGTACACCTCCACTGAATGCCATACTTCGCATGTGGCTTTGAGGACCGTCTTGTACAATAGAACTTTGTTTTTCTTTTCTAGAGTCAGCTACGATTTTCTGCCTATTAGATTACAATCAACGCTGTTAGTCAATACATTTTTAAACTTTTCTTCTTTCTCATTTTGTCCATGATGCAACGGTATCATCCGAAAAGGTACCGACAATTGTATTTTGGTGGGCTGGAAGATCATTAGTGTATATCAAGTACATAACTGGCCCTAGTATGATCTCCTGCTTCACGCCTAATTTAATAGGTTTTGGGTTTGTCTGCTCGTCTTCATACTTGACACAGTAAAATCTATCTTCCAAGTAGGACGTTGTTTAATTTAGATAAAAGACCTGGGTGCCAAACCTTGTCGTAAACCTCCGCAACGTCTAAGAAGACAGCTGAGTAGAATCAGCCTTCTTCAAAATTATAATTTAGTTGTCCAACGATTTCAGTGAACTGCCTTTTCTCGGAAACAAATGTAATTATCGTATTTAAACAGGAGTACCAATATTGTGTAGAATATTCTCTAAAACATAACATAATGTTCTTGGTCTAAGTTATGCTTCTATGCCAATTTTGATAAGAATTGATAAATTTACAGTGAAATTATTAACAAAAAATGAAAAAAAAAATTTTAATTTAACGCTCTGTATCTTTTTCCACAGCAATATTTTATTAAGGAATATTGGGTCCTATGGTCACATTTTAGCCTAAATAACCCGCCCTTAGCCTATGGCCCAATAGTTATGAATTACCCTGTATAGTATTTTTATAAACTTTAAGTCAATTTAGATATCCATGTATAGCTATCAATTGATCGTAATGCTCAGTTATGTAAGATTCAGAAATAATTGTTTTTGATTTTACTTTTCTTTTCTTTGATTATTTTTATATATAGGGTGTCTCACCCTATATAACTGGCGACTACCCGTATACGGAAAAGTATACATTAAAAAAATTTGAAAATTTTGAGAATGACTAAAATCCAATAGGGCAAACTCAACTAAAATATTTTCACTCTTCTGACACTTTCGATTGTACTAAAAGTCGGCATCAAGTTCATTATTTTAAATGAAACACCCTATATATTATTGGATTTTTGGATTATACGTCAAATTTTAGGGTCACTTTGTATAACATTCCCTGTGCTAGGAGTTATGAATTTCGAGATATTATTTTTTTTTGTATAAAGAGATCGGACTGTAGCAAACGAAGATGTGTCCATTGATTAAAAAATGTAATTCTAACTGTTTCATATTTGCTGTTACATTTTGACTCTTTCAAAGAGCAATAACTTTTGAAGTCAAATGGAACACCCTGTATTTTAGTCTGTCGGGTGCAGGTTGAAATTCTCTTTCAAATCATATAAGCATTGTTAGGGTTACGGCTACTACTTTTGAAGATACTTGCAATTTTACTATTGGGGCGTACCAGATCTGTAATCGAATTGGCCATGATTAGTATTATTTGAAATATAAAACTGTGTGAATTTGACATAACCCAATAAATTTTCAAATCATGTTGAGGGTTGTGATTCCAATCATGCCGTCACGTTAACAGTTAACATAACAGATCTGCTACGCTCTAATAGTAGAAAATTGCAAATATCTCCAAAAATAGTAGTTAATGCTCTTTGAAGATGTCAAAATGTAACAGCAAATATGAAACACTTAGTATTACATTTTTTAAACTATGGATTCATCTTCGTTTGCTAAAGTCCATTCTCTTTATACAAACCAAAATTAACCCGATATGGAGTTCACGAAAAAAAGTTACAGATATTTCCGTGAATTTTAGCATCTCAAAAATCTATAACTCCTAGCTATAGAAAAGGTTATACAAAGTGACACTAAAATTGACGTAGAATCTGAAAATGCAATGATATATAGAGTGTTCCATTTAAAATAACCGAAGTTGATGTCGACTTCTGGTACAACAAATTGGTTTTAGTGATTCTCCAAATTTTCAAATTTTTTGATGTATACTTTCCGTATGCGGTTAATGGCGATTCCCAGTGAAACACCCTGTATACGTGATCAATACAGCTTCTTTTGCTTCCTTATCTGTTATTCTCCATTCCTCAATTCCTCAAACTTTCGTTCCTCTGAAATTCCATTATCTTCTAAAATATAAGAATAATAATAATAATATAGATTTATTGACTTAATTGTTAACTACAAATAGTGCTATAGTCCGTTCAGTCTCATCTGACGGTTATAGGATTATGGTGTGGGACGCTCGTTTCTCATGTTCATTGTTACAAAGTCGCCTTTAAAATACTTTCCATCATATACATATACAAAGATACGGCAAGTTCTTTCCAATAATCTTGTAACATTCTCCATGAATAAAAAATAAATTTAGTATGTCTTCATTCGAATATTCTTGGTGGATTTCCATATCGTATATAATGTGTCACGTCAACGTTTACAAGTTTGACAAATAAGGCACATTGTTTTAATTTCCACAGGCCACTAGTCAGAAATTATTTAATAAAATAGTAGAGAAATATTGTGTGTCGAATGTAAATATATCGATAGCAGGAAAATGGTAACAGATAGGTATAGGGAACCCTTATGAAGATTAAAAGACCACTTAATTCTCCATCAAATAGAGCAACAAGATACAGGGTGTTCCATTTAAAAAAATTAACTTGTGGGCAGTTGAAGTTAGTCAGATTTAGCCAAACATTTTGAACACCCTGTAAATAATGAGATGTCAAATTACACATCATTTAAAATCTTAACAGTCCTCCTAAGTATAATTTTATTACTATAACTTTTATTTCAATCATTCACAAGCGTTTGAAAACAATACTACAAAACCAATTAAAAATATAAAAAATATATCATTTCTGCTAAAATAAGAAAGTTGGTAGCCACTTCCGATATAACCGGAAGTGCTAGAAAACTGAAATATTTTAATTAAATAGATCTTTTGAGCAATCCCTTATTCCAAAATTTTAAACAAATATTTCAACGGGAAGTCCATAAACTTCTAATGAACGGGTTAGCTGAATCACCCGGTATAAACGTGTGTCCGCAAATGCTTAAAGTTTTTTCTTAAAACCTGACGATCTATTTATTGCTCTGAAACCGGACGAGGTATGTAAATGATATTTGGAGGATTTTAAGAAGTAGTTATTGCGCATTTTTGATACAAAGGAATTTATGTTCATCATGATCATTGACGCGCTTATGGGTAATAAATTCAATTTTTAAAGAAATAAATGGTAAGATATTTTCCAATTTCTCGTTCGATTTGTGACAAAAATGTCTCTTGCTTTTTTGTATGATGTTATTTTCTGTTGTTGTTCTTGTTTAATGTTACTGCAAGTATTAGATAGTTCTTGATAATTCATTAAAGAAATAGAAAATACGCATTAGATTTTTTCATAAAAACGGCGCTTCATCAAAAAAGGCAAGAGAGATTGTTTGTCAAACTGAAATAGAAATTCAAAAATGATTTTAATTTTTAACAAAATTGAAATCATTACCCATATGAGCACCAATGATCAGATGAACATAAAAGAGTTTAACCTTTTTGAAAATGATAAATTTACTTTACAAAATTGTATTATAATAATAATGAATTAATAAAGAAAATACTGCAATCGGAAAGGAACCCTAGTTAGAAAGCGCAAAATAACTGCTAGGCAACAAATTAACCAATTCATCCACGAAGGCAACTTAATAAATGAAAATCCATTCGGTTAGTAAATAAAATTTTACAAAAAATAAATATATGTGTTCGAATTGTACCAGAAAAATATACGTTAAGCGTAGTAAATTCCTATGCCAACTTTTCCGTGAGGCACACTCATACATTCCTGAATGTTTATTCTTTAGAAATTACCTTGCATAAATGAGTTCCCCAGTGATCAATTTTAAGTCCAATTTTTTCACTTTATACACTAGTAATTTATTTAAGTCTATGGATTGATTAATTAAATGTGTTTAAAACTCATATATCAACACAGACAATGTTTTTGTAATTTCTTAGTTCTGTCTAAATTCAATTTCTGGATTGTAGTATATAGCCTTTATTCAGATTTTCACAATACTAATAGAATACAACGGATGCAGATTTCCCTGCTTTTGCTTGATTTATGAAATTAGAGGAAGGCATCTATTTGTCTTGCAATTAGGAATTGTACTTTCAGGTATTTACTTATTAATTAAAAGATTTCTACAGTAGAACCTATAGAGCTATAATACTCCCAACTCAATATGTGGTGGAAAGCATTGCTTTTATTTTCTAGAGCAAGCTCAGTTTTTGAATAGAGCAGATACAAAAAAATAACAGTTATTGTTTAAGGAATTTGAAAGTAAGATAACAACACTCACAATAACTTATGGTAATAACGATAAATTACTTGAAACAATTTACGACTGTTGTTACTAGAATCGTATCAAAAAGTGAAACTCTATTTTTCTAATTTAAGTTAACTCAATTAACCATAAACGCTTCTATTAAATGATATATTGAAAGAAGTACTTTGGTATTTGATTTTTGAGCTTGATATCACTTTGGGGTTAAAGAGTAAGGTTAATTAATGCAAATATTAACAAATACTATCATACGCAACAACATGTAAAAATATAGATCATCTTATTTCTGTGAATAATATTTAGATATATTTTGCTACCTTTACTGATATGTCTATCTTAGAATTTTGTTGAAAACATTTTCTACTTTTATCTAGTCTTGAGCAATATCTAATTATTCAGATGTAGTTTTAGAAGTGTTAATGGAGAATTAAATAATTTTGATTGACTTTACTGATTAATTTATTGATTTATCTTATGCACTATTAAAAAAAAAAATAACAAAGTAAAAAGTTTCAACCTTTGAGTTGATGTTTGATAAGCATATGCGTCAGTGGAGGTTAGCTTATGGTTAGCTAGATGTAACACACATAATACAACCGGATAAGTTCAAAATATTTTGTACGTATCTTTATAACTTTTGTAAATCAAGTACGTAGTTGTTGTAAAAAGATATTTTTTTGCATCAGGTTGCATCTGGTGAGCATCATCATTTCATGTAACTCAATCGTGATAATTAATTAAAACCACATATTAAACTATCTTCTACAATATTAACAAAATTAGGCTTGGGCTCAACTATTATTACTTTATCTACATTTTCTTTATTTAAGTAAGTGTATAGTTGACAAGTCTTCCATCAGGCGACTCCCTGGTGGCAGATAGAAGAACGCAGAAAACCAATGCCTGAAGCTGACCAACCCATAGAATTTTTCCAATATGAAATTTAATAGCTCTACACAACGAAATATCTGTTTTCCAGGGACATTGTTGTAATTTTGACCAAATACAGGTTCTAGCATTGGCAGATCTGTTTAAGGGCATTGGGTTTAGCAACACTAATTATAGATGGATTGATGACATGAAGCTATAAACAAGACACATACAGGTGAATCTGGTAACCAGAAATATTGGATACAGCACCACGATGTGAAAAGCACATGGAAAACTACCACATTATTCATATTAGTATAACAAAGCAAATCAAGATCTTCGGTCTCCGGCGGATTTTAAATTATCAGATAATGTGTGGACGTTACCGTAACTGTACTGTACAACTCCTATTTAGACAAATAAAAACTAGGAAAAGCTACACAAAGCTATTCTTACAAATATAAATGTTATTTAAGCGTAACAAAGAATCAAACAAAAATAAAAATGAATAACAAACGATATAATAATTTGTGGATAATAGATAATAAAAAACGAACTTGATTCTTGTGAAAGTTTAGAAATTTTAGAAACAGAATTTGCTTAAGAATTATGATGATAACGGTCCATTAGGATTTTCAGAATTATTCAAGGTTATCTAAGAATCAATTAAGTGTAATGATGCGTGACACGCAGATAGTATATATAAGCTTCCTATTGTTTTTAATTTTAATATCGGTTCATGATGATGATAATCTTAAGTATTAAACAGAAGTGTCCGAGTACAGTTTTTGGTGCAGTTTTTGGTATTTTCAGTTTGTTAACCGCTGCTATTTAGTATTCCATTCCTTTGGTACAAAATACTTTACACAAAAATTGGCATAGGTATAATATTCTTAAGCAACTAGGTTTAAGAAATAAAAAGTTAAGTTATTTGTTGTAGGAAAATATAAATATAATAACAAGGTAAAGATGAGTGACATTGTTATGAATTTAAATTATATAAAAGAAGCGAAATAAATATAAATACATACCAAGCATTTTTAAGAAAATAACCAAATTCTTGAAAAATACTAGCCCAAAAGATTATTATGAAAGTCAAAGGAAATACAGAAAATTGCTAGAACAAAAATATGGGTATAATGAAGAGCTTCCACCAAACACCTGGAATCTGTACTAACAAATAAAACCAACGATGGAGAGATGCAAAGGCGAACGCCTATGATTGATACAGGAAATGCAGAAAACGAGTTGTGTAGATGTAGAACAAAAAATAAGAACTATAGGGGGAAGATACTAGAAGTGTGGACAAGAACAGATACAAAATTGGATGAAATATTATATATGCTTTGATTAATTCTGAGGTGTTCAAGCATTAAAATTGACTGAAGCAGGAAAAGCTAGTTGATGACTTTGGATACACTGAAGATTTTATAAATATCTAGGAGCAGATGTCATAACAGGAACTTCTTAATACATGCAATATACATAAATGTGATTATACGAAATTTGGTACATTTGTACCTAGGAAACTCAAATCACAATTCAAGAATATGCTACGGTTAGTTTAATCTAACATATCACGTGAGGAAGAATGTACACTAGTAGCAGTTTCAACTGAATTTCAGTCTTCTACAATCATCTCAAATAGGGATGCATCTAAAGCATTGAAAAAAATCATTTTTACAAAGTTTTGGCACCAACCATTAAGCCCCTTTTTGCGTCCTGGGCCAGCACAATTCCTTTCAACCCGTAATACTGAAAGCAACCGTTGCATGTATGTCAATTCATCGGCACGATCTCTTGAAGTAAGTTTCCAAATACATGCAATTTTGTGACTTTCAAGAAATCGTTTGATCGAGTAACCATCAATGGCCCATCTCTCAATGCAAATCACTGCAGTATTAAGTTGGCTTCAACTTTCTGGCTGTCAGACGTAGGGACATCAGTGATGTTTTTGAGAAAGAAGAAGAGATAATAAGGAGAAGTGGAAGAGTGTCATCAGAAAGCTTCCAGTTGAAGAAGCAAAGGAAATACGCCACGAGACTTGCCAGGATTTTACAACGTTCCAAAAGCTCCACATAGAACATCACTCGCGTAGAAGAAATTGCATTAAAAGAACTCAGAAACAATCAAGAAATTATGGTGACACGCGCAGATAAAGGCAACGCTACAGTAGTCATGAACACCGAAAACTACAAAATGAAAATCAAATTGCTACTGGATCCACAACTTTACACCAAGTTAAAGGAAGTCCAACCAACAAAATTGAAAAACAAACGAGAGCCGCAATCAAACATTCAACTTCTATACCAGTCGATCAACATCGTCAACTGCTACCTTCCGGGACCAGACCACCTAGACTATACGGATTACAAAAATTCACAAATTTGGTAACCCCTAAGGCCAATTGTCAGCACATGTGGATCTCTCACTTAAGAACTGGCCCGTTACGTGGCTAAGTTTCTACAACCGTACGTGGGAAGAACTGAATCTTTTGTGAAGAACTCCGAACACTTCGTCGAATTACTGATGACTCTGAAAGTAACCAATGACGATATACTAGTTGGATTTTGATGTAGAATTGCTATTCACTAACGTGCCAGTCGACGATACACATAACATCATAAAACAACTGTGCACAACCCATGGGTTAAGAGAAGACATACCAGAGCTAGCAAGAATATGTCTGAATACAACTTACTTTCTATGGAACGGAGATTACACGAACAAAAAATCAGGTGCAGCCATGGGATCACCATTATCACCGGTTATTGCGAATATCTTTATGGAAGCATTCGAGCAAGAAGCTATTCAATCCAGCGAACAGAAACCAAAATGCTGGTTCAGATACGTGGACGATACCTTTGTCATATGGCCCCATGGGAAAGAAGCACTTACTGTATTTCTTAACCACCTCAACACTCAGCACGAAAAGATCAAGTTTACCATGGAGACAGAAGAGAATAAGGAGCTTCCCTTCCTGGATGTTCTAGTGAAACGAGGGGATAACAACAAGTTGGCTCATAGTGTATATCGTAAAAAGACACACACCGACCGATACCTCCATGCCACATCACACCATCATCCACAGCAGAAGCGGTCTCTAATCAAAACTTTATTGCATAGAGCTAACAAGATTCCTGACGAGGTTCACAAGGCAGAAGAACTTCGACACGTCCAACAAGCCCTAATGAAGAACGGCTATACCAGAAAAGTAATAAGAGCCGCCTGTCGCAGGAAATCCGAAAGAGAAGAAACAGGTCACCACCTACGCTCGTTTGCCATTCATTGCTGGAGTAACTGACAAATTAAGAAAATCATTGGAGAAGAAGAATATCGGTGTCAGGTTTGGAACGGTTGAGAAAAAATCGAGCAACTACTACCTTCTAATAAAGATAACCTGCCGAAACTCTCAACAAAAGGGTCTACCAAATTGATTGTTCATGTGGAAAGGTCTACATTGGTCAAACCGGACGCAACATAAAATGTAGATTAAAAAGAACATCACCGAGACGCCAAGTCCAGAGCGGTAGATAAATCAGCAATCGCAGAACATCTACACGAAAAGGAAAACACATCATCAACTTCGAGGAAGCTGAAGTTCTATCAAGGACTAACAACTACTATCCAAGGATAATCAGAGAATCCTTAGAAATTATGAAAAAAAAAACAACTTCAATCGAGAAGATGGTTACCGATTAAGCAACACGTTGAAACTAACTCTTCACAAAAACAAAGAAAACAAATGTCGCCACAAAATTAGTCGATACCAAACAGAAGATCAACCAACCATCGAAAACCAACCACCCGTCACTGATCGACATCAACCAACCGTAACGGAACATAGGTATATAACGAGGACAGAGACAACTTCTGAGAAGAAGCTAAACAGCGTGGTTAGCGAAACGTCAAGCAGAGAACGTAGGAAAGAAGGACGAACACGGCTCAACCCGGAAGATAATGATCTTAGTGATGTTTTAGTTCTAAGGTTCTGTTCTGTGCTTTGGTTCACTCTATGCTACAATACTGTTCACCTGTCTGGACACAGAAATGAAATGGTCAAAATTTCACGAAATTGAGTGAGTTGGAAAGGAGTTAATTTTTTTCATAACTATAATGTTTAGTGAATTATTGCTTAGAAATGTTTAAGTCTGTCCTGTTTTTGAACTATAAAACAAGCGTCCCACTGTAGTATTTTTATATAATTGTGGTTAGGTTGCATAGTCATTTTTACTAAAATCTAAAAATAAAGTGTCTATGTGTCTGTCTATTATGGCTAATATTAAATGAGCTAAGTTCGTCGTCGATGTGGAAACTTCTGAACTATATTTGTATTAAAACTGGCAATATTTCGGTTCTCCTATTTTTATTTTCGATAAATTCGTCTCTAAATGAATTAGGAACTGATATAGATTCTGTTTTTGAATATGTTGTATTTATTATACTAGGAGAATCGGGTTTACGTTTTTACTTAGTGATTGTGCGGATTGACTAGAGGTTCGGCGGATATTAGGTATGTGATTGTTGCGTTATTGGCATGTTTACAGATTTTCTAATTGGAAGAGGTGAAAAATAGTGCAAACCTTTGCGTGTGGCAGGTTATTTACAACTATCTCAGCGTCATTAAATGTTATATTTTTCGTTGCCAATATCTAAAGATGGACATTTGAGATATGTAGAAGTGTGTTCACTAGTTTTATAATAAATACAAAACGCAATTATCTCTTTCTCATTCTCAGATCCACACCATCTGCAGACCTGCATAGCCTAGAACACTATCTAAAAATGCTCGAACTTCCCTTTGAGGGAACAAATATTTTGGTATTTTGAATCATATAGTGTCACCCTCAAATTGGGGTAAGCTGTACCAAAAAAGTTCAAATGGCACGAAGTATTTTTAAATCTGAGAACAGGAGCAATAAGCTTTGGAGTAATATTTACTTTTTTATTTTCTTTCCCATCGAAAATGAAACAGTCCGGTTAATTTCGATACTTAAAATTCCAGTGATTCAAAAAATACTCGGATAAGTCCATTAAAATAAAAAATTTAAACAAGAATGTTGAAAGTTTATTGATATAAACAAGAGGATTCCAAATTTTCTGTTAAATACGTTGTCGTGTTGTTAATTTTTCTTTTTTTTTGTGTTGTGGTTTCTCCGTGTTTATGTTTATTGAAAACCACCAAGTTACATTTAGAAATTCAATATATTGAAAACATAATAATAAAATAAAAAATTTAAGACTTCATAACTCGAGAAGTATTAATAAAATTTAAAATTGAAACATTACTGTAAAGCTTACTGTTCGGTCTCTCAAATCAAATACGTTGCGCTGTTTAAACTTTTTAGGGTATATCTTACTCCCATTTGAAGGTGATACCTACATGATTGGAATTAACAACCTACAATACACAACACAAGTGTTCGACATTTTTTTCTGGTCGGAAACTTGTCTGCATTGTTTTGGTGGGCCACCACGTATGTACGTTTCCATTAGAAGATTTACCCATTCATTTGCACTCTTGTTGGTAAAATAAACCCTATAAATAAAACAGCCGAATTGAAATGCTTTTTCAATCAATGTCGACTATTTTCTTAAATAGTCTAGTTAACTACTGCTACTTCAGCAATGTTTTCTATATTCTGTTTAAAATATTCCTTCTCCAAAATGTATTCACCATTCGGATAACTACTTTTTTGGTGAAAAATTTTGGGATATAAGCTTTGTTGTCTTTTGATTAATTTGTATCCTATTAAACTATTTGCAGCTTGAAAGAATTAACAATAATACTAGTACTATAAATAGTGTAGCAGATCCAGAAAAAATCTTCAGTTAGAGTTCTACGACCACGTTACTGAAAGTGTTTGTCGCAGTAGTAAACGGAACGTTTGGAAGAAGAGGAACAGACCACGGCTCAACTGCCCGAAAATCATAGGACAAACATTTCAATGGTATAAATATGGACGGCTGCCGTGAAAGTCTACATTTTTCACCTCATGTCTATAATAGTTTTTAATGTTATCTTCCTGAAACATAATTTCTAACCAATAAGATATAGTTTGTCAATATTCTGATTCGAATGTTTGACAAAAACATAATACGGACCTGTACCCGATTTTCTATATTCATTTTCAAAGTCGATATATTTAGTATTATCATTGAGTAAAGTTCTTATTATGATGAATGGTATTATCACCATTATCATACTTGGGCGTTTAATAGTGTTTGCGTTTGTTTCCATGGATATGGTCAAGGCCGCCTTAGTTCTAAGACATTTAATTATAACTTATTACCTCTTACCTGTTCTGTTATCCGTATTCTCTAATTACAAATTTACTTATTTTAATCTTACCAATTACTACTAAGAGTAAATTGTTTTAGATATCAATATAAATACAATATTTTAGTCTATCCGTGACACGGGATTGATGCACTCACTACCATAAATCGCGCGAAACTTTCAGTTATAAGATGTGGAGTAAAAATATAATTCTCGCACATATATTTTAACTTTGCTTGTGTATTTCTTACTAAATCTTGTTTCCACATGAAGTACTGACATGTTTTTTAATAAAATTAAGGAACTTAAAAATTCAAAAATAAATGGATAATTTTTTTAAATATTCAATATCAATTAATAAATAAATTATTGTTCCAATAAAATTTCGGTTTATACGCGATTTAAGTATTTAAAGTATATTTATTATCACTTTAATTTAGATATCAGCTATACAACAATTGTATGTCTCCTTATAATGTTACCAAGAACTGTGTAAGTACCCATATATTATTTTGCAACTTAGAGGCCTTACTATTTCGAAACTTCGAACATACATACTTTAAGCACATGATTGGATTTATTAATACATACTATACAACAAATTACGGTGCGTAATGAACATTATGTTCCAATGACGTAAATTGGTCTAAATTTCACAGAATGATTGCTGGTTGCAGAACTAAACTATTGCAATGTTATGGTTTGTTTAAAATACAATATGAAGTTATAAAGCATTATAGTGTGCTAAATAATTTTAGTATATAATCATATTTAATTATATGTACGATTACACCATATAAATATCATTCATAAGACAACGTCATTATACACTAAGCAATTGAATATTAGGTTTTATTTAACCATTATTGTTACCGTTGTGTTACTATAAAAAAAAGTAGCATAATGAATAATTTATTTCTTTACCAGGTTGATAATGCGAGATTTATGCTATTGTTTCTTTTGTATTAATCAGTTTCAAATTCTAACGCATCTTCTAGATTAATAACGTACTTAATGAGATGGAGGAATACAACGTCTGGGTTGCCACTCAGCGGTAACTATAATTTATCTTCACATTTAATTAACCTTCGTAAGATATTGAATGATAGATGAAACAAATACTTGAACTGTGTTGAAATGTTAATCAACGTTTTATTCACTATAGGTACGGACACTGTCGTGTATTCGGATATTTTTTGATAAATAAGGATACTCCTACCTAAAAATGTTTTCGGATACACATAAAGTATCTGGATAGAGACATATTCGAATGCTATCCTTGATATGAAGGAATCTTACTCTTAGAGAGCGGCGAAAATTCATAATACATAAGTTTATTGAAGAATTTGGAGGTTTCTTTCAACTTACTTTATTTTAAAAAGTCTATTTAATCAAATCAAATCAAAATTTTGTTCCTCTTAAATTAACAAATAGATTCGGTTTTTTCTGAATTTGCAAAACTTAGAAATATCACTACCCAGTCCCTTTTATAACTTATTTTAAAATTAACACTTTTTTTTTTAGCCATCTCCTTCTTTCTATCACTTCCCTTATCCATCTGTTAATTTTACATTTTTTTCCAATATTGTCATTTCTTCCATTCTTACTTTGTTGTACCCTTCTAACAGATGGTGTATGTTTCTCCAGTCATTCCCACACATTCGTTCATCGTTCATCCGTTTTCCAAACCTTCTTCTCTTCCGTGTTTTTCCCCTCTGTTAAATACTTTGCAATTCTGCCCACTATTAATTCTTTCTGTTTGTCTAGTCCTCCCTCTTCTTTCCTGAATGTGGTTAACTTTGTCTTTAATTACTATCTCTCATTCCGTCTCGTCTTTCTTTCTTTTACCTCTTAGCCTTTTGACGTTTTCCTCTTTGATAATATGTTCTTCTATCTTCTTTTTGCTTCTCGATCACTTTCCAACATTAGTTTTTCTGTTTGAATCTAGTTTTAGCTCCTTTTCTAATATGTGCCTTGGAGTTTCATTATTCAGTTATAACGTCCTCTCAATTCTTCCTATTCCTTCCACTTCCATATTTCCGCAGCGTACATTATCACGCTTTTGACTAGTCTTTCAAACACCCACTTTCTCTTGACTATGTCTTTCTCATATATCAATTATCTAATTCTCCATGCTTGTCCTAATATACAGGGTGGCCCATTAGTGCGAAGAAGGTGGATATCTCGGAAAATATTGGGGTTAGAAAAATACTTTCGCAATGAAAGTTGTGCATTATACATAGTGTCTAAAATGGAGGGTTCTCGCATTATTACACTTTTTCCAGAAAAATTGACGTTTCGAGAAAATTAAATAACTCAGTTATCCTGTAATTTATCCAACTGCGATGTTGTAGCTTTCTTATAATAATAATAGGTGGAATTTCATAAGCATTCTAATGATAATGTTGTAGGTATCTAACTCTTACGGATTCTTGCGAATTTTTGAGCAACAGTTAAATACCTACAATCTTATCATTACAAATCTTATGAGATTCTACGTTCCACGGCACATACAAAATTAGGTAGTGCCATTTGAAAAAATCAAGTTATCCATGAATTTAGGGAGTTCAATTTAAATAACTGATTACTAAAGCTGTAGTTAGCACATGTAATGCATATTAAAGCTGCGAAATGAATGAATAAATGAATGAAAATGTCTTTATTAACATAATATAGTTTTAGATATATAAAATTTGAATTCTTTTCAAGACGAGGTCCAGTAAAATAACAGAAGTTATTCTCTTCTCTAACCTAACCTTTATAAAACTAAACCTAAGTAATTCCAATAAATTTAAGAAAGAAAAATTTGCACTTTGCACGTAAAGCGAGAAACCTTACTACACTAATTTTAAAAAATGAAATTAAATATATTATTGATTAATTAACATACGTTTGTTATTGTCAGTCTAATAAATACCTTCGCATTCTTTTTGAGAGTTAAGAGACAATGGTTTAAAGTTAGGAAATTCTGTTGTAAATTGAAGCAATGCAATAACTGAAACTTCTTTCGTATAATTGCAAACAATGAGGTGGAATAGTTAACATTCCCCTAAATCTAAGGTCTGTTCTATACCTAATTTTACGATGTAAGTAAGGAGGCGATTGATTTATTACTATGGAATGGTAGAGGCATACAGAGTGAAAATATTTTCCGTTACCCATGTTTAGCCAACCAATTTGAGCTAACTTATAAGACACCTTTGATCTTCTTGTTAGGCCAAAAATATATCTAATACAAGACTATTGGACCTTTAGATTGAGTTCACGGTTAAATTATCAATGCATATGGCCCATATACAGCATCGCAGTAGTTGAACTTAGATAAAACAAGTGACTCGCATAGAATTTTTTTTGGTACTATGATCAAAAACATGTTTATTTGAATATAGTTTAGTCAATGCCGCATAAGCCTTTCTAACATTAAGTGTTACATGATCTTTAAATCTCAATTCTACATCCATTAATAATCCGAGATTTTTACAACATTTACTATCGGAATTGGTACATTATTTATTGTGATTGCAATGTAAGGTAATGCAATAATTCTATCACTGCTTTTACCAAATATGATGGCTTGAGATTTTGCAGGATTAAGTTGAAGAGAATGTTTGTTACACATTTCGTGTAGGAAGTCAAGTCTTTATTAATTGTAATACATGCACTTTGTATCTCTGACGGTGGGAAACTGTAATATAACTGAGTATCGTCTGCATACTGATAAGATTGGCAATGTTTAATTACCGATAAGAGATGGGAAGTATACAAAAAATAAAAGAGGGCCTAATACAGAACCTTGAGATACGCCAGTATTAATATCCCTAAAGTTCGATATGTCGTCAGATACTTTAACCGCTTGCTTACGTCCCCAGGTAACTCCGATAAAATGAAATGGTAGACTGAGAGAAACCAATATATGACATAATCGATAACAGCAATGAATGATTTATTGTTTCCAATGCTTGCGAGAAATCAAACAGGACAAGAACGGTTAGTTGGCCTCTATCTGTAGCAGTTAAAATGTCGTCTACAATTTTCAGAAGTGCGGTATTACAGCTATAGCCAGGTTGAAAACTAGACTGTACCGGAGGAAGTATGTGATTTTCATAAACAAAATTACTAAATTGCTGCGAAATTATCTTTTCTTGTATTTTACATAGGACCGAAGTAAGCTAAGTGGTTTGAAGGTCTTTAAAAGATGTAGGGTTTGATGTTTTCGTAATGGGACTGATTGCACGTTTGAATAAGTCTGGATATGTGGATGTTTTAAAGAAATTGACTATATGTGTTACAGGTAGCAGAAACAGAGTAAATTTAATAACAAAAATACTCACACCATCAATACCAGTACTAGAGTATACAATTTTGTTAATAGCAGTTAATACATCCTGTTTAGTAACGGCTTGTAATGTAAATGATATTGGTGAATTTAGCAATCTATTGTTCTGGTAGAAAGATATCAGAGTATCACAAATAGTCAAATTTGGAACAGAACAAAGGAAATAATCATTTATTTTATACAAATCCGATAAACTAATTGGTAGGCTAGCAGACTTTTTTGTTTTAGTACCAGTTAATTTTCTCATTTCCTTCCAAACCTTAATTTGATTATCGGTAGAGAATACGTTTTCATAATATAGTTTTTATCGCGTCGATATTTTGCAGTTACTGAATTTCTGAGTGAAGTATAATTATCTCATATGTGCCGATCCTGAGATCGTTTAAAACGTTGTAATTCTCTGTCTCTTAAAAACATCATATGTTCGGAAAGGTGCGCGAATGTCTAAAAGCAAAAGCAAATTATCAAGTACAAACTCAATTTACTATTAATATCATCTAAATGATAGATATTGCGCGATGGTATGGCTTGTAAATCGTAATAAAACTGTAGTTGGTCTGTATGTTTGAAATCGCAGTTGGGTACATTCCAGGAGTCATGCGAAAACCCTCCATTTTAGACATTATGTATATGTATAATGCATAAAGTTACATTAGAATTTTCCAAGGAATCCAAATTTGTAATAAAAAATGGGTGGTTCAATTTAAAAAAAACATAACTTTGGTATGTCTCACTTATATGGATCACCCTGTATAAACGAAAATAATTTTAAAATGTTGTGATTCACACAACTTTTATTGCGAAAGTTTTTTCTAACCCCAATATTTTCCGAGATATCCATCTTCCTCGCACTAATGGGTCACCCGCATTACCTAAATCCTACCGTCCGATTTCTTTACTCTCTTGTATCATAAAAACCCTAAAAGCTATGATTAAAAAATGCCTAGAGTGGTGGATTAGACAAGAAAAAATGTTATCAAACAACAAATATCGTTTCCAGAAGGGCAGAGTTACCTTAGATGCCCTGTCGCACTTAGTTACATATATCCAAACACAACTCCTATTAAACAAGTGCACAGGTTGTTTCTTTTATGGTTTAACCGATGCCTATGGAAATGTTGACTTACATATTCTTGAAAATAAATTAATCGCAATGGGAATACCTAACCAGGTTGCTAGGAATCTAATCAACATTTATGATGAAAGACAGTTATACGTCAAAACAAGAACGAATGAACAAATGGGCCCACCAAGGTTTAATGCAATGATCAATACTATCGCTCACATCATTTAACCTTTATACAGCAGATATCCACAAATCAGAAAAGAAATTTAAAATAATCCAGTACGCAGATGACTTTTGTGTGTACTTTACTCTGGACAATATAAAAAATCTGATAAATGATATGGATAAAGGTGCAACATAAATGGTGTTCATCCAAAGGTTTCAATATATCCTCTGAAAAATCCGCAATTATGTTTTGCACGCAAAGAATCTTGCCCACATACCATATGTATATTAACAAAAAAAATTCCAATTGTTTCCTCTTTCAAATACCTTGGTTGACCATTGACAACAAATTAATATGGCTTCCTCATATGAACAGTAGGTATTATTAAAAGAGGAGAATAAAGTCTAAGAGCCACAACTAAGGACGAAGCTTTCTCCTCTTTAGTCAATTTATTAGCTAAAGATGCAGCCTCAAACTGCTTGTTATATTGTTGAAACGACTGAGCCGCGTTGCAAAGACCAAACGTCAACACTGGAAATTCAAATATCCCGAAAGGCGTGATTATGGCAGTCTTAAGTATGTCCTTTTCTTCAACTGGAATCTGGTCATAAGCTCGCACAGGCTTTATTGACGATAATTTTTTCCATATAGAGTTAGAAAAACCGCTTGGATGTGTGGAACTGGATATTTATCTAGAAGTGTTGTAGCATTGAGTTTACGGTAATCACCGCAAGGTCTCCAACCACTATCAGTCTTTGGGACCATGTGTAATAGACTAGCCCAACTACTACTAGAAGGTCTACATATTTTTTTAAGCATTACATCAATTCTTTTTAGCGATCACTAATTTATCAAGAGGAAGCCTACGGACCTTGGAATAAACCGGTTGTCCCCGGGTTACTATTCGATCAGTGACAAAATGTTTGATTCAAATGAACAAGAAAGTTATCGCCTAGTATCGGCTTTGAAACCTGAGCAACAATAAAAAATACAAGTAAATTTTCTTTTCAAATTTAAGTGTTAATTAAGGGTTTTGTTTCCAAATGTACAAATTGGCAAAACATTTGCAGTAATCAATTGTGGATTGTCATTAGAAGATAATATGTGCACAGATTTAAATTTAGGAATTACTGATACGTCTGCTCCCGTATCAATTAAAAAACGTAAACGAGTTATTTCAAAACTATCAGGCGATTAAAATTTTGACATCCATCATCTGCTGCCTCCAATAATGGATTATTTAGTTTTCCTGTGACTTGAAACTGCATGGTTGTTGACAACGATGTGCTGGAGCTCCGAAATTGGTGTGATACCAACAGACCCTCTTGTTATCTCTGCTTTTAGAACGCCCAAAATTTCTCCCCTTTATAAAATTTTAAAACTGAGTTCTATCTTTTGATGACGCAATTCTTCAACGGCAATGGTTAATTCTGAGATTTGTGATTTCAATTCGTTTAACTGATTTTGATTCTCTGAATTTTCTTTTATCTGAGAGAAAATAGAGTTTATAATTGGCGCTGAAGATGCAACACACCGACTGAGATCATCTGCACTAGCGGATAATATCATTTGTGCTTGTTGTGGTAGACGTTGTAACCACAAAATCTTCAAAAATAATCAGTTACTTTATTTGTGGCCAAATTTCTTATTTCTCTGAGTAATTGAGACGGTTTACAATCTCCCACTGCATTTCATTCAGAAGTTTTTTCAAAATAATGTCACTAATGTACTGTAAAATATCGCTTTCAATTGCAGCAACCACGGTGGGGTCTTGACTAATTTGCGCAGTGATGGATTGTGATTCAATCTAGGTGAACCACAAGCTAGGATTAGGCTTTAAAAGGGCGGAAGCTTAACTGCCAACATAGAAACTTCCTTTTTACTTTGAGTGTCCTTCATTTGATCCACTGTCGGGGTCACCAATGTAGTATCGTCCACAATAAAAATAAATTATGATTACACTAAACTGCAGACACAATACTTTTTTATGAAAAATCTTTATTTTTGTTTTAAAAAATAATAACATAAACATAAAATACATGGAACCAATAGCTTGATTCAAACCTCATGATTAATTAAATCATGCATCTATGAAAATATTATATCGTCTGTATTTTTACATTATAATGACGCCACAAATAAACAACCAGGATCAAATTACACTCTTCAACGGTATTACATTATTAGAGAATATTTATTTAACACCTACAGCTCTTATAATTTAGTATTCAGATAAAAGTACAATTACATTACACGTTACAATTTATATCCACTCACATTAAGTCATAATTCGCAACTGCGCGAATATATACATGATGACGCTTTTGTATTTGTAAGATAATATTTTAGAAGATAATTAAAAGCTCAAGAACAACGCGATTATTTTAAATTATTCTGTAACTCCAGTAGCGTAGAGAAGTTTTTAATTTTGGGTTAATTGACCAAACCAACGGTGGTTTGTTTCTCTCAACTTTCTGTTAACAATGTCTTTCTCAAAAATCCTTTATCCATTTATACTTCTTCTAATATTGTTTTTCACTTGCGTTGTAGTTCCTGTATTTGATCCAAATCTTATTAGTGGTGATGGTGAATCCCAGATACATAAATTTATCCAATTTTCTCTATTTCTTCTCCCTCCCACCACCATTTCTTTTCTTTCCTCCTTCCCTATTTTTCTTGAATTATACAATTTTCGTTTTTTCTTATATTTGCCTCTCGCTTTTCTCTTTCTAAATATTCTTTATACCCATTAGGTATCACCTCTATCATCTCTTCTTCATTTTTAAAAAAATTACGATATCGTCACGTATACCCACATTATACCTTTTTCTTTCTTATCTTTATTCTTTCGATATATCGGGTGTTGATTTTACAAGTAAAATCTTGTGTATTCAATTTCCTTCTATAAAATTGTTTAAATTTCTATCCTCCCCTGTTCTTGCATTGAAGTGTCCTCCAATAATTATTTTGTTTTCTCTTCTTCCTTGATTACTATTTTTATTCTTTCTCTAGGGGCTTCCATTCTTTTCCATATATCGTTATTATTTCGTATTTATATCCTTCCTCTGTTTTGACTATAGTTCTCATCACCCCTTTTATCTCGTCTTTCTATGCTATTTTTTCCATTCGTTTCTTAACCCTGTTAAAATAATCCTCTCTTATTTTTCTTCTCGCTAACAGAAGTTTCCTATTTAAATTATCCCGACATCCTTTGCTTTCAAATGCTCCAATAATTATCCTCCATTCATGTTTTTCACTAGCCCCACTGTTTCAAAACTTTTTATATATTTTCCATAACTCTTCCCCTATATTTTTTCCCGCTATGTTCGAAAACAGCATTTTTAATTTTACATTTTCTTTGTTTCTTTTGTTTTTCTTCCCTAGTCTTTTGTCTTCCACTTCTTCCTTCTACCCCTCTTCTAGAGCTCGTTTCTGGTACCCATTTCATTCCTTATCACTTCCTCCTTCTCTATCAACCTTATTTCTTTTCCCTCCGCCCATAATTTCATAGACCTTATTTTTGTCCTTTTTTCTCTCTTTTTATCACTTTTTTAAACATGTCTTCGTCTGTATCTAACATAAATGTCTTTCATTTTCTTTTGTTCTTCGGACCTCGATTTTGTATTCCATATTTTCGGTTTTCATTATCACTATAGTTTTTTATCTATTTTGATTTTTCTAATTTCTTTACTATACTCTCATTGTTCCTTTAATATTTCTTTAATAATACATCTTTTTCTTTTTCTAGCGATTCTACTATTTTCTCCTAATTATCTGCTTTTTCTTCAATCTGTTGCATTTATCATTTAACTTCTCACCGATCTTTTTCATTTCCTTCATCTCTTTCTCACCTCTTCGTTTATCTTCTTTTGGTCTCTCTCTCTCTCTTGTTTGCTTCTTTTGTTTCTTCTTTCCCACTGACTCCTCTTTACCTTTTCTTTCTCCCTCTCTTTCCTGATGATCATATCATTTTTTTACTTTTCTAAATATCTTATAATTTTCCTATTTCTTTTTTCCTTTACTCTGTAGAATATTCGTTTGTCTCCGACACCAGAATATTATCTTTGCTCTTCTTATTTTCCTTGTCAGCTATCTTCTTGTTTTTATCATTAAAACTTTTTAACTTAATAATAATAATAATTCATTTCATTTTGCTAATTCAACAAAATACATAGAATATGGTTAATGACTATTTTAATTAATTTCAGTGGCCACCTCTGAAGAAGCACAAAACTGTGAATAAATTAGGTACTTTATATCGCTTTCTTTGGTTTGCCTACACTCAAAATAATTTTCACAATTTAACGTCACCAAGGCAAAAAAAATATTTATTTAAATATTTAAAAACTGAGCCTATAATTGAAATGAAATGATAATAATGTGAGCCAAGAATGAAATATGCATTTTTCGCTTAAATAGTTGTAGAGTTAACAGTAATATTTTCTCTTTTTTTGTATTTCAATTTTGTTGCCCAAATAAATGTTATAGTAAAATGGACTATTACATTCATTTGTAAAAAACTTATAAAATTCTGTGAACATTGAAATTGAGCGTTTACAATGTAATTTTTAATATAAATTTATTTATGACAGTAAATACTAAAACGGCACAACAAGCAAAAAAAAGTTTAGCTTTTGATCAGTAATATTCTAACAAAACCGTTTTTTAATGGAACACCCGTGTATCTTGCAAGTTTGCTGGCGTAGTTTCTCAACCTCTACGTAGCCATCTGATTAGTTTTGATTTTCTGTCCAGTGTTTCCCAATTTATAATTGTTTTTCTGAAAACTTTTTCATAAACAAGCTTTACTTTAAAAAACCATAACGACTTTATAAACAATTTACCAGCAGGTTAGACCAAAAGAGCAACATTTTAATAGCTAGAAATTTAGATTTTGTGTTACGGAGTAAATTTTTTAAAAAGTCGAAAGACTGTAACTCATTTTTTTCAAATTGAATGACCCCGGTTTTATTTTTGTCATAAGGTAGCATTAAGACATGGATTGCTTTGTAACTCTTCTTATTAATTGACAAAAAATAATAAACGATATTTGTCAAGGACGAGAAAAGATGCTATCTAATGGCAAAATAAAACAATGGTCATTCCATTTAAATAAAAAATCTAAATTTCTAACTATTAAAATGTTGCTCTTCATCCAGTCTAACTTTGCTAATAAAATGTGTTTATTAAATTTACAAAACAAAGTTGCTATGATTTTTTAAAGTAAAGTCGGTTTATGAATTAAAAAAAAGTTATAAGTTGGGAACACTGACAGGGAATCAAAAATAATTAAATGCTACGTAGAGGTTGAGAACTACGTCAGTAAATCTTGAGAGATACAAGGTGCTCCATTAAAAAAAACACGTTAATTTTACGAAATATTTTAAAACCAATTATGTTTTGTATGAATTTTATTTACTTATCTCCAACTGGAAAAAAGAATAATAATATTTGTACCTTCTAATTGTCCTTAAATTGCCATCTATCGATCGCTTGAAAAATTATAAAGAAATCTAAGTTTAGTTCCATGCTTTGTCGATAGATGTCAAAGTTTATTCCGAAGAGTTGAAATATACAAAACCTAGGAATTCTTGATACAAATCGACGCTTTTTCATAGAAAAATTTAAATAATGTGTACAATATAAGTTAAATTATAATTTAGAAAGATGTCATTTTCTTAAACAAGACACTATTTATGAAGTATGAAGATCTTTTGCAAGAAGATTCTAGCAAGCGTGAGTTGACTAAAAGCTTATTTTTATTTGCAGTTTATTTTGTAGTAGTATTATTTCTAAATTAATATTTTAAACAATATGTAATATTGTAATGTAATTCAAACATTGACTATTTCCCTTTCGGTTTGTATATATTTTTGGGTGAATATTGATCCAGTTGTGGATTGGCGGAAAGTTTAAATTATGAAAGTTTAGTTGAGATTTTCTGCAATTAATATGTTGTTGCGATGTCAGTTGCATATCACAATGTTTGTTAAAACCACGTGACAAAAAATAAAACCATTATTTCCAAACTGTCATTTCATTTTAAAGTTTAAATGTTCTTTGTTAATGGATCTTTGAATAGATAAACTTAAGTTTAAAATATGCAAGTGTCAAGGTAGTTTCATAAACTAATAATAGACAAGAGTACCTATACATATACTGTTTGTTATTAGTGCTGCACATCAGATGCTGATGCGTACTTGAATTCCTTTCAGTGGCGGTTTTGTTACGTCAGTAACTGACGTCTTTAGAACGGAAGTTAATGAAAAACGTTTATAATTTTTAATTTTAATTTATTCTACTTAGATGGCATCATGTCAACCACGTCAAGGTGTGGGTTGATCTTTAGTTCCCACAAAATGGAAATATGTTTTATTAAGTTGTCATAGAATAGAGATTTTGCATACAGTAGAGAAGCTTTAATATCATTTTTTGATCGCATCATCGTTGTGCATTTTTTTTTACTATTGCTTACAGCTTTCCGAATATCATGTACCTACGCCTAAAACTCATCTACTGCTTCCAGATCAAAGTATTCATAGTAGAAAATCTTATTATCGAAACTTACAGATCGAGCGTTAAAATAACAGTAGTTGCGCTGGTTAATGTTAGATGAATAAGTGCTAAGTAAGCAAGTATATCTTAGTTGAAACTGAAAATTGTTGGCAGTTTGTTTATGTTCGTGGGAGCGGTTACTTGGAATGATACGGCAAGTTTTGTTTAATATGTAATGCATATACATAATATATCATTTTTACGTTATACACGATGTCTCAGAAAAACTACATAATATTAACCACTAATCCAACTCATCAAGATGAACAACTTCTTTATGTGCCATTTTTTCAAAATATCAAGTTTGTTTTAAATACCCCCTCCCCTCATATATTAACCAGTCCTCTATGTACTGTTACTGTTTCCTAGCACCAAATAAGAGATCTTTTTATTTTTTATTGCTATCTTTAATTACAACAGTACATAGAGGACTCGTTAATTTATGGGGGGATTAAAACAAACTTGAGATTTCTAAAAATGGCACATAGAAAATTGTTCATCTTGATCAGTTGGATTAGTGGTTAAAATTAATGTACTTATTTCTGACAGTAATTTATATTATTACAAGTACAATTTAAAAAATAAGTACTAAATAAAATTAGTTCCCACACTGGTGAGAAATATTTATTGATTAACGACGTCTATAGAAAAGAACCCACAAAAATACAAAATTAACATCATTATAGATAAACAACACCTAATAAAAGTTCATAGTAAAAATTTTACCCAAGTCTACTTAGCGACTCTTATCATTTTATTCAAAATAAAATGCGTTTTCTTATTTACTTTACATTTTTTCACACATTCTAGACATTGAACTAGAAAAGAAAAGGTATATAATTAGCACCTACTATTTTCAGTTTTTGTTAGGTAATAATTTGTTAGTCAAGTTAATCGAATTTTTTTCTCATATCACTTAGTTGTTAAGTTTATGTTTTATTTTTGTTAAGATATTATTTCTCGATTGTATGTAGAGTTTTTTTCTAATTTTTTATTTAAATAATCGGTGGGCATTTATACTATTAAAGTTCAGTGATTTTTAAATTTCTAGGACTTACTTACTCACCTACCCGTTGACCGCAATTTATGGTTGTCATTGGATAAATATGATTTTTTTAAATTAATTTTCTTCTACGACTAGGATCTTCTTACCTTCTTCCCTTGTATCATGATTTGCAGGACTCTATATTTGTTATTTCTTATCAGGTGGTCAAAGCATGTTAGTTTGTGCCCTTCAATTTTAGAAAGATTTCAGTATTTGTTTAGGAAATTCTAATAATACGGCTATAAAATTTTCATCTTGGTTGCTTTAAAAAGGATCATTTAATATGTTACTGTTTGTACATGCATTAAATATTAATCATTATTAGTACCTACGAGATACAATAAGTTATTTTGTGAAATATACTATAAACAAGGGTTTCGCACAGGACTCCACAGAGTATGACAACAGCGTAGTGTCGTAACTTAATAAAATTTTGAAAAAACATTTTTTTCAAAAGAGGGAAATGAAAATAGTTCCAATAAAGTTATAGACAAAATTTCCAACAACTTTTCTTTTATAACTGTTTCTGTATAATTGATATTCTTGGAGATACTGTTAAAACAATTATAATGTCACGTTATTGTCATAGCTTAGTAATTACTAAATTTACGGGGAGTAATATAAGCTAGGTCCCATCCCTCACTGATCTCTCTGAGTGAAACTACAAGCAAAAGTAGGCCTACAGGCTGGCGTAACCCGGGCAACGCCGGATATCAATGCTATTTATAAATAAAACTCATATGCAAAGTTTCATAAAATCAATTCGGTGGTTTTCTTGATGTCTTGTTTACACACGGACAGAAATAGTTTTTTTGTCTAGTGACCCCTGTCAGTCACCCGTTCTTATGTATGTATTTTACGACACTTGACACGTAGGTGGTATTTATAATAGTGCAGATCTGATTCAATTTTGAGCATAATCTATGCAGCCAAAAGGGCCGTTATATAGATTTTGAATTCTTGGAATATTTACAAAAACATTTATTTTACACATTTTTTTTTATAAATAAAAGTTGCTTGTACTGTAATTTAGACAACTTTTGTTTTGATCTGATAAGTAAGTACTGAGATGTGGCAATCGCTTGTCAGTAGAGGTTTTAACAATATCTCAAAAATATCAGTCATACAAAACAGTTATGGGGAAACTTTTTGTATTGTTAATATTACGTAAAAGTTATTCTTCATATAAACTTCTGCGTGTAAAACGAAAATTGAATTAAAAACTTGAATTATCACCCACAATTAGTGCAATTTCTATTTTTCTTCTGAAATCAATATCAGAGACATCTTTACTTAGACTATATTGTAATTTTCAAATATGTATTTGACGTCTAATGTCAGATATTATGCAAAATTGATTAAAAAGTACTTATGCATTTATTACTGTTGTAAGGCTGACAATAAAAAATGTAGAAAATCATCGTTTTAAACATTTTGTATACATGACTGTAGATTGAACATATGCTTTATAATTTTAAATAAATTTTCTTGACAACGATTTTCGATATTATAAAAAATGAAGGTGCTTTACTTCTGAATAAAATTCATACTTTTTAACACACATCAAATACGACTGAAAAATTTTCATTATCTAGTATGTGCATTTTAGTTTTTACACCTTGCAGAACTTTTTATGAAAAATAATTTTTTTCGTAATATCAAACAAAAAAGTTTCCCATATGCTGCAAAGTGGACACATTGTACGACTTTTATTTGAACTATTTTTTTTCTAAAAATCACTTTTTATACTCCTTTACAAAAAAAGTTCTGCACACGACACTTGTTTATAAATGTGGAGTAATAACATTTCGCGTGCATCTTATATTTTGGTTACATTTTATTTTACATACTATTAAAAAGGCAAATCGAGATTGTAACAACGTGATTATAGCGAGCAATCATAAAGTCAGAGATAACACTTTTTCAGCAAATTCTTCATATCTTCGATAACTTCAGATAACAAACATCAATTTATTGTCAGTGTTTTTCAGTTTTATGAAAAAATAATGATTTATGATTGAATCTTACTTCCAACGGTGTTTTCAATAATGGCAGTGGGCAATACATCACTGTTGCTTGTTTGACTGAGCTTCGGGGAAGATTTAAACGTATCGTATATACAACCAACAATGCGCATCTTGTTATCAAACACATGAAAAATTTGCTAGTGCTAATTTTGTAAAAACTTTTTTAACGCTCGATAATGAACATACATAGTTATGTATTATTGCACGTTAATACAATATTTTAAGTTAACGTAGCTACAACGTTTGTAATATGTTAAACGCAGTTACATTAATGTAACGCAATGCCCCTTGTAACATGGTATAAACGTTATCACAATGCTAACCGTTGGTAATATTTTACGTTGACATAATCTATTATATCAACATTTGGTAAATGTTGAACTGCTTTAAATGGAAACGATACAATATAAAATTGTGATGTTATTAAATATTATATATAAAATTACCATGGTTTCAATACCCTATCATTTTCAAATATTAAAACAAAACAAACAATTGTATTTCATCGTTTTAGTTGGCATTCATCATTTCCGTTCATTATCATTTCGTTTTTGCCTTGCACGTTGATAGAATGATTTTTATCATGAGCAAGCCTAAAATTAAATTAAAAATTTTAATCGTTACTGATTTAGATTTATAAAATTATTTTCAACAATTTAATAATGTTGTTTCTTTTCGTTGGTGAGTAGCAACTGATTTCGAGTTGCATACGCTCAGTAAGGTAGAACGTGTTTTAATTCGCTCTGAAGTTAATAGTGTTAAATTACTTTAAATAATTATAATTAAATAATAGACGGTTTTAATTTAGTTTTAATGTGCTAGAAACATTTGTGAATTCACGATCGTGAAACAGACAACAACGTGTTCGATAAGATTTTGTTTAATCGTTTGCGTATTGTATCGTAATCAGGTAAGTGATTAATCAATTAAATGTATTCAATTCGGGATCAATTTAAAACATTTTGGAAAGAAAGTTTTGATTTATTGTGTTTGTTTTACATCGGAGATTGTTAAGTTGATTGCCTGGTGAAGTTTTAAATGAACAGAAAAAAAAGAGATACAAGAAAGAGTGGGAAGTTTGGGAAATATAGAAGAATTCTTGAAAAACGAAGAGAGAAACAAGTGGGGAATAGAAAGTGGATGATGAGATAAAGAGAAGAACACAAAAACACCGAGGACGCCAGAACAAGAAAGAAAGAGAGAGATGGAGCACGAAGATAAAACAATGGAACAGATAAAAATGTTGATATTGGAGATGAGAAGAGATTTAAATAATGTAAGGATGAAATTAGAAGCATGAAGGAGGAAATGGAAAAAAAAGAAGTATGGGTGACAGAAAGGCAAAATTGGATAAAGAGAAAAAGATGAGATGGATAAAATAATGAAAGAAATGGAAAAAAGGATAGAGAGGCAAAAAAAAAGCAGGAGAAACAACATCGTCATAAAGGGACCAATAAAGATAGAACAACCAAGTAGAAGTAGTGAAGAAAATGTTAAGAGAAGAAATAGGAGTAGAAGTTGAAATATCAGACACATACGCAATAGGGAAAGAAGTAGGAAAGAGTGCGAAGTGACGAAGTTGGGAAGCTGGGAAAAGAAAATGAAAGTAATGAAAGAAAAATAAAATTGAGAGAGTACAGATATTTACATTGATAATGATTTGACGAAAAAGGAAAGAGAAATACAGGAGAATTTAAGGAAAAGAATTTAGAAAATTGAAAGGAGAAGGGAAGAGAGTGAAAGTGGGATATGGGAAGTTATGGGTAGAAGGGGTGGAAAGGAGATGGGTGGAGAAAGAAGGAGGTTTGGGACAGAGGGTAGCAAAAACTAAAGTTATGGGGAGAGGGTAGGGAAGGGGAAGAAACTGGAGTAAAGGGGAGGGAGGAAAAAAGAAAGGAACAAAAATACTGTTCTGGAATATTGCGGATTAAAAATAAAGGAGAAGATTTCTGGAGATACATAAAGGGTTTCAAAATGGTAGGACTGGTAGAGACATGGTTGGAAGAAAAAGATTGGGAAAATTGGAGTAATAAGATGCCAGAGGAATTTAAATAGAATTACAATTCGCAGAAAAAAAAATATACGAAATAATTACAATATATGGAAAAGAAATGGAGAAAACGAAAGAAGCAATAGAGAAGACAATTGAAGAACGGGAAGAAAATACATTATTCTAGGAGGAGGATTTCATCCACTCATTTAACCTATTTTTTGTTTTTAGGTGTTAGTACTTATTTGATATTTGAAAATGATACCTAGCTATGGTATTGAAACCATGGTAATATTATATAAAATTTAATATGAAGGTGCACTTTTTTACTTACCTACTACGTTGTTCCTTATGTACTACTTCTACTTTACTGTATTATTGAAAAGATTTTAAAATATGATCCATCAATGTTGCAGGTATATATCAATTACATGTTTTTTTGAGATTTCTTTTTGGAAAGGCGAATAAACTGGTTTTAAGCTAGTCGTGTACAGGGTATTCATCGTAACCGTGGAAAAGTTGAATCTTCTGCAGGTAACGTAAAAAGTAGGGACCTGTTGTACACTCAAAGATAAAATGATTTCGTAACTGTTGGTTATAGTAGCATCGGCCACTGGCGGTATAAGAAGTCAGTGTACACCGGAGATTGATTAAAATATTGTTTCACATTTACAGTTCCAGCTTAACAATGTCATTTAATGGATTATTCTTCTTGTAATACAATTTAAACCATCTTATTCTACTTCATGCATTATTTAAAGATATTTCAATGCCATTTTTGATTTCCCAAACAATACACTTTTGTAGGGACTGTTGTCGCATTGGGTTCTGCAGCGTTCTCCAATTCGGTGGGGCGAGAAGCGACACCGTCCTGTTTCATGTCCCGCGTCGCGGTCTCTTGTCTCGGTCGCGTACCTTATCGGAAACGTTTTTATTTAGGATTATGTTGAATGCATTTTCTTCAAATAAAATTGTAAAAACATACGTGTAAAGTGCTCCGTAAATAATCTCAATTTTTGGGATTTTACGAGCTAATTTTTCACGTAAGTTTATAAACGTACGGCGAATTAACAATTTTAATTTATATAAATAAAAATCAAGAAAGGGAATTAGATAGAAAGAGAGAACATAAACTTTATCACTTCCGAAAAGTCAAATTTGTTGATAATATGTACTTCACGCTGTTCAGGCGTTAAAATAGGCAACCCAAATAGCAGAAGAGTACTTGAGAAACCATACTTTAAATTTAAATTTGAAATTTAAAATAGTTGATATCCAAATCTTAAAACAATACGATAATACAGGTGTAAGCGAAATAAGTACATTAATTTTAACCAGTGGCAGAACTCATCAAGTCAAAGACTTTTTCTTTGTACTATTTTTCCAAATCGCATTTTTTAAATCATTTTATCCCTTATAAATTGACAAGCCTTTTATGCAATGCTCCAACAAAGAAAAATAATAATGAAATAATAACATTTTCTTGAAGATGCTTATAAACGGTTGCTCTCTTTTTATGACATATTTAAAATCGAGAATAATAGTCATAACTAATGGTAACCGCTACATTAGATAATCTTGTTGACTACAACATAACTATAACTTTGCAAGGAAATTAAGTTCTCGGAATTTGTGTAAAATTTTAAAATAGTTTTAACTTAAAAATTAATGAAGATACTTAAACTAATTAATCTAAATAATGTAAATAAATCACCAGCATTAAAAAACTTACTAGAACAAAAAACAACTGAAGATATAAATGAAAATAAACGGGAACATAAACAAATCAATGACAAGTTAGGTACGGTAGTAGTAGAAATGAAGCAAGTAAAAGAGGAAAATGAAAGATTCAAAAATTTGGTAATACCTACAAGAAAGGAGAATAGCTAATTTGGAACGTGAGATCAAGAAAAAGAAGGTTATAATAATAGGAGTAGCAGATAATAAACGAAAACGATATAATAGGAAAAATACAGACAATAATGCAAAACGGGTATGAAGATAAATGTAAAAGTAGACATAGACCAAATTAGAAGAATCAGGAGATATATAAAAGTAAGAAGAAGCCAATACTTATTAAATTAACTAGAGATAGTACGAAAATATCGATCTTACAAAAATGCTAAAAAACTTAAGGGATCAGACATATGGATAGATAAAGACTACCCAAAAGAGATCCAAAAGAAATAAAAGCGTTAATACTCTATCTAAAAAAAAGTACAAAAAGGTAATGAACTGAAAAAAGCAAATGGAAGCAGTTGGAATGTAAATAGTACTTATGGGAAAGAACGATGAAACAGAAGAAGAGGTGAAACTACAAAATATTGAGTACCTGGGTATAACAGAAACTAAGCAGAAAGAACAATGAGTAACTGTCTGGGGTAGAAGGAGGGTAAAAGATGTATGGGGTTGACCACCTGGAAAAAATGTATAACATTTGCGAAATACTCTTACGCTTGGTGATATTTGCGAAAAAATTGCGATATTCGTGAGAAAATACGAGTTTAGTGAAAAAATTACTACATATGCTAGTTTTCGAGAAAATTGTGACACTTGTGAGAAAAATTGCGACGATCTGTATATCTTTCTGCCATGGACCAAAAAAATGTTTGGCAGTGATGCTTGCACGAATTAACATTTTTCTGGATTATTTTTGTACACCCTGAACTAAATCTTTTGTATTGTCTTTTATCCACCAAATCATTCAAATCATTTTTCACAAAAATTTTTGGGTTCATTAAGAATTGAAATGCTACCCTGTTTGAGAGAACATTGAATATAATTTATATGTAAATTTTGGCACAACAAATTTTTAAATTATCTTTAATTTCAATAAAAAAATAAATACAGACGATTTGTGCTGACTTCTGTATCGTTCTCACTTAATTGTTCAATCGAATGACTCGAGGGGCACTCATAATAATGATTAATAAAGAAATTCCACTAACTATGCATCAACACTAATTATTAAGGACCTCAAGGAGATTAATTCGGATTTGCGTTTGGGTGTTAATGTTATTAATATTATTATTTATTATTATTAATTAATATTATTTCCAAACAAAATTACGATATTTGTGGAGAAAATTGCATATTTGCGAGAAAATTCTCGAGATTTTGCAACCAGTTGTACACCACTGGCAAAGTGGTCAACCCCTCGGGTGTTTCATTATTAGTACAACCAGATAGAATAAAAACTATTGGGAATAAAACGTCACTTTAATGAAAGGTTGCTGGCAGTAGACATAAATGCATAAGGGAATTATATTAACGAACAGTAACAACAGCATACGCCGCACCAAACGATTTCAACTTCTTTTGCGTTTTTTTTTGTTATTAAAGTTGGATTGTTATATCTTTAAATAAGTTTTTTGGATTCTTTGAAATTTAAAAACTTCATCTGGGTCGATTCCAAAATAAAATTGTCAGAGCTTATTAAAGACCTAATAAACCAAATTTCCTAAATTCTTTCAGAAAAATGTTGAAGCGCATTAGAAACAAACACTGTTTGAAAACTAACTTTGAAAGAACATCTCAGTGCAAATTAGTAAGCAAATTTTGTGTTACTTTTGAAACATCTTTAATCAAGCTACTAATTGTTAATCTCAAAAATTGTACAGCACATTAAAAATACATAGGTCAAACAGACACTTTAACAAAAAACAACGTGACCTAAGTTAAGGTCAATAGGTAAATAGATGAAATTATCCAAAAATTCTTTAATTTTTAATTTAAAGTTTACTTTAGAAGACAATTTCTACAGTCATTACCAAAGTGCATATCAACCCTCTATCTATACGGTTTTTATGTTTTCTAAGACAAAGAAACATTCTGAGTTAAAACCAGTCAGAGTCTTGAAATTAACACACTGTATTTTGTGGTGATTATTTCCCCTTAAAACGTTGATGTACCGGTGTCAAAATAACAATGGTCGTTAAAAAATAATAAAAGTGAAGGACAAAGGGAAAAGTTGTCAAAAGTTGAAGATCTACCTAATACGACGAACATTTTGCTTTGGACAAATACTAGCTAGATAAATGATGTAAAACGTGATGATGTTGCCACACATGTTGATGAAAATAAAAACATTGAATCAAAAGTAAGAGGGAATATATTGTTGGAAGATTGAGGTGTTGTTCCACAATCATCCACGTTAGCAGACAACGAAAAATTTCAGCGTAAAAAGAAACACGAAATGGAAATTTGAAAATAACAAAATTACATGATGCTATTACAGTTAATTCCAAAATATGACAGTTTTTTACCAAATCGTATAAAACAATTTTTATATCTGGCGGCACCGCTTGTATACTACAAGAAATATTCAGTTCGCTCAAGATATAGCAATATTTTGAGTAGAACAATGATTACTATTTTTGTGGAAAATTATACAAAATACTTTTTCTAAAACAACAATTAAACATTCTCCCTGAAGGAAACCATAAATTTTTCTGCCAAACTAAAAATCTAAATTTTAACAATAAACTATGACGACACCTATTACAATTACACTCATGGCTTTTAACAAATATAAAAAAATCAAATTACTGCCTAATACTATTTTTAGTTTAGTGATTTGAATAACTCGGATTATAGTACTGGTTACTAACACTTGGCAAATAAAGATCCTGGATTATTGTTGCACATTGATGGCAGTGTAAATTACCATACTATACATATTCCGACCAGTTACTTTTTTATTCTGGACTCCCCGTTACGATGGAACTTAGTCTTTTTTTGTAATATTTGAAGTTGAGACACTGTATTCTATGGTGAAATCGGTAAGGATTGTTTCTGCCTCTCTACAATTAAAGCCTCGTGAAACGTCGACATTTCGAACGAGCGCCGTTTCTTCTTATTTCTAACCACCAAAAGTCCTAAAGAAACTAAATTCATCTGTACTGTCATGTAAGTTTGTTACACATTTTTAGATGCTGATTTGATGACAGTGTAAATTTGTTTTTTTAGTCATAGAAGTATAAATTAAACGTGGAAAAATGAATACATGTAGCGAATTAGCATTACAAATTGTGTGAACAAACTAATCAAATCATTTTAGAGAGTCTGCGAAAATTAATTAATTAATTGTGTTCTAATAATTGCAAATCAATTAATGCAAAGTACTTAAACTGTCAATTTAGGGTCTTCTTTAAAAATGATGGCGCATATATTTCTGGTACATGGCAAGTTTTGTGCTGCACACCCATGGGAAATGTGTTGTAACAGTACTTACCACGGTAACAATGTGTTCACCGTGGAACAACATCATTCGAATCCCAGAACTAAAGCATTCCACGGACGTGATTGTCCTTGTTTACATGAGATCAAAGTGAAGTATGATTAAAGAAAAATTACATTTCTCAGAGAAACCCAATATTAAACTAAGATGAAATATTATTAATAGTTAACAAATATTGACACAGTCATCATTTCTTTGTTTACCAAATTTTATTGTTTTTCGCAGGTGGAATATTGCTGCTGATATGATTGTTGTAATAACGACTAAATTGTACTAACATGACATATAACTTCTACAGTTGCATCCTCTGATTTTTTTTTTCTGAAGGAAGTGGGGTGCCACCTTGTAGCAAATCCCCCCTTACCACCTGCTGGAGGAGGAGGCTACTTAGCAGCTTTTATTTATCTTCACATATGCATTTTAAATTTAAAAGAAAGAGGAAGGAGGAGTGTTTTTTTTTTTTTTTTTGTGCAAGAAAGGGAGGAGGGGAAGTGTTTTTGGAGGAAGGGGGAGGAGAGAAAGAGAGAAAAAAAAAGTGGGTTTTGAAAAGAACAGAAAAGAAAGAAGAAGGAAAAGCTGGCAGGAAGAGGAAGAAAAGAAGAAAAGAAAAGAATGAAGGCTTTCCACCCTTACATATACCATGTCTTACACTTCCACACCTTTTTCTTCTTTCTTCCTTGGGGACATCTTTTCCCCTGATACCCCCAGTGCACCTTGGTTGTTGAGTGCTGTGGGTTCCGTTCCAGCCCAA